>JARHVA010005635.1:522500-817500 GCA_037957365.1 Torreya grandis | reverse complement strand
TAACCATAACTACCACCATCATTCTTATCATAATTACATCATATAACCTTCTTTTCTTTTCATTATTGCATTATCACTACCATCAATTATTGTGTTGTATCTCTAACCTCTTTCTTCCCCTATTCCTTGTGCAAATTTGAGCTCTATGTTTTATAGTATATTTATATTTTAAATTAAATAGTGATTCTTTGAATATGGGTGGGAGAAATAAAAAAATTTAACCCAAATCCTCTGATGCATTACTGCAAGATGAAGTATCTAGAAATGTCTTTAAAATAATAGGTTAGTTGAATTTATTTAAAATGTTTCAGGGATTCTGTGAATAAATTGTGTACTAATTATATTAGAATTTTGATGAAGATCATGCTATTTTCAAAGAGAATAAAATTCTAGTAAATCCCTTAGGAATTAGTTCTCTATCTGGTATTATTGAGGATGGAGTAGTTGCCATTGAAAAGATCATTTTTTTTACTTGATTTATATGTTTGTTGAAGGAAATGAGCCATACCCTAGACTGGCCAAATATCCTAAAGGAGTAGTCAATGGATTGATGAGAGAAATTCTTCCTCAACCTTGGCAAAATGTTGTTTTCTAGATAATGAAATATATCACTTATGATGGTCAGTTTGTAGTAGTGGGTGGAGATGCTATGAGACTCCTTCACTTGAGGAAAAGAGATGTTTAAGAAGAATATAAGATAAATCTTCCATATTTCCTTTAAAATGTTTTGATTAATGTTTATCATAAGATAAGATGAGTTACTAGGTCTAACCACCATCTTGGGATGGTTACACTCATTTGTCACCATTATTTTTTTAGTAAACTAAGGGGTGAAAGGCTTGGTCCTCTTTCCTATGAAAGTTTTCTCTAGTTCTTACCAAAAAGACACCATGCCCTATCTCTCCTCCCACTACAATCCAAATTGAAGAACTCATAGTTTAGATTATATAACAACTATATCTACTACCATTGGTTCTGAATATACTAAACTAGATATCAAAGTGACAAATGGGAATTTATTTAGACCCCCCTTATCCTACTCCAACTAAAATCAAGTTCATTAACCAATTTATCTTGTAAGAAGAAGAAGAAGAATATGTGTAGGCCACAAAAGAAGTATTTACAGAGGGAACCCTAGTAAAAGAAGTTGTACCTCAATAATTAGAACACCCTATGCCCTTTGTTGCTAATAAGGGTAAGGCACCCTTGATTGAAGAAGATCCATATTTTTCACATTTTTTTAATGAAGAAAAATAATTGTAGCATGCCATGGATTTATCATGCCATGAGGAAATAATTAAACTAAAACAAGTAGAGTTAGATTTTCTCTATTATACTTTGAAAGGTAAAAACTTGATGATTTCTAATTTGAAACAAAGGTGGGAAGAATTTATTACCAGAGTTAGTGAATAATAAATAATTCTTTAAGGAATATAATCTAAATAGAATAGGGTCCACAATGTAATGTTTTCATAGACCCAAGAATTAAGTAATTTATAGAATTCTCTTGCTATCAAGGACACTTAGATTACTGATATGTAAAATGCCAATGTCGATAAGCATAATCTGATTAACAATCTGAGAGAAATTATTTTTGATATAAATATAATGCTTGCTCAACATATTAATAGAATAATAGATCTCATCACTCAAAATTTTGAGTTACAAGCCTCTATTCAAGCCATGTAAAGAGAAACATGAGAAATTTTAGTTCAGATAGAGAATCCAACAAGAGCTATTCCCTCTTTCCTTGTTCCATTACATGAAATAATATCTATATAGAATAAAACCTAGAAGAAAATTCAACAATTGAAGGATGAAAATTCCAATATTAAGGAGGAATCTAAAAATCAATTGGTAGAATCCTAAATAAAATTGTAAAAAGCATAAGATTCTATCCAACACATCTTTGTTATTTTTGAGAAACTATTATCAAGTATGAATCTTTCATCAATTTATGTTATTTTCTTATATGAGTAGTTTTATAACTAGTAGATTTAGTTAATTTCCATTGGTTTTTCACATATAATTGAATATGAGCATATATTTATGGACATTTTTATAAAGATCACTGAAGAAAGGTAAGATTCCATTTGTGAGCTATATACTTTAAATTTGTTGTTACGATATCAATTTGGTTTTCTGATAAATTTATTTATTAGAGAGACACAATTGTTTGCCTTTCTCTCCACTCTAAGAAAATAAATGTCATGGTAACATGTCAATAATAGATTTTTGGAATTACAAAGCACCACTAGGTTATGCATGAGACCATAATTTAAAAAAGTAAATAAACTTATTTCTTATTTTTAACCACTATATCATATGTATATAAATAGTAAGTATCATGAGCTATTAAGATCTGATATTGCTGATTTTAGTGATTTTATAAACCACAATTATGCCAATGGTTTCAATGCAAGTCTTGCTAGGTTGGAAACATTACCTATTGATTTAAATTATAGGGAAATCCTCAGCCCCACCAATATTATATGGAGTCTAAGAAGAGACAAAGTAGTTTACCTAATAATCACTCAGTTTTTAGAGGAAAGAGGTTTGGATGTTTGGATTGGGATGAGGTTCATGCCTTCTATCATTTTGTGTCCTCTATCTCTATGGTGGTGTTGGAATTCTTAATTAGAAGCTAAATTTGAATCTTGGGTACAAATTATTGTTAGATATCTTAGATTATTTCCAAGGGGACACCATGACTAGGGCCATCATTTTGAAGTTTATGATCTGAGTCAGAGATTTAAATCAAGAAATTTGGATTAAGGATTAGTCATCCCACTTCTTTACAAGAGGAATTAAACAATATAAAGTGTGGGGGATAAATTATGAGCATTTCATATATCTCATCATAGTTATATAAACTATCTATAAAGTGTTACTTTTAGTTATATATTGTATTGTATTTAATAGTTAAATTATGATCTAAGTAGGATATGAATGCAATTTGTTCTTTGTTTATATTTAGTTTATTCTTAATTTTTTTACGTTGTTATTGTGTCTAACTTGGATGAATAATGTAGTTTTGAGTACAACACATCACTAGGATGGGGTAATTTTGAGTATAGAAACACATCCCAATAATGTGGTAATTTCGAGAAGGCAACACATAGTTTTGAAACCTCTTTTGACTAAAATTTTGAGGATTCAATAAGTGATTTGTGAAGATTGAACATTTTTAAGACACTCTAAAATTATTCCAAAGATGCTCTGGATGTGCTTCAAAGACATACATAGGATTCTTTGAAGAAGTCTAGGAATGCTTTGAAGACCTATATAGAGTGCTCTAAAGACTTGTCTAATATGCTTTGAAGATACCTAGATGTGCTATAAAGACCAGTTAGATCTTACTACTAAAAATAGTAATTTTTTAGATATCTATAAATAGACTTTCTATATTTAGATGTCTTATTTTATAAATTACCATTCATGGTAATGGCTTAATATAGTCCAAATATATTTTTATCTTTATTTTGTAAAATGGATAAGTATCTTTAGTTTAGATTAGTTATTTCCCATCTATGATTAGCTGAGTTAGTTCCACTACATTCCTAAAAGCATGGGATCTAACTCCTAGATTATCTATATTTTGAATGAATAGATTTGGGCATTAAGATCACCATGTTTTTATATTATATGAATAGATGATGAGATGAGTTTAAATAGACATCTTCTCATTATAGGTAGTTTTTAAGTTCCTAGTTCAATGTTATAAATATTTAAGTTTTGGATGTTAAATTTTTATATGTTTAAGTTCTAGATGTTGATAGTTTGAATAATTAACAAATAATTTAGATTTACTTTCCTACAAACTAGAGTTAGTGTTCCATTTACTATTTTTAGGATTTACAAATCACATCAAAAGTAAAACCCCCCAAATAGTGAATTATACAACTCCAATACCAAATAATCTCATTGAAAATAGCCATAAAACACTACCCTAGTTGAAAATGAAACAAATCTATTGATTGGTTAAATCAGAGGTATAATAATAGCCTATCACTAGGTGTATCATTTAGGCTCTTAGAAAACTACTCTAAACTATTGACTACCAAAAAAGGGTTAAAAGGAGGAAAAAATAATGACTAAAAACAAAAAGGGTTATAAAAAAATATTTTAAACTCCTCATTTCTCCAAGACACACACATGTGATAGCCAAGAATGCATACACTCACACAAACTCCATAACTAACTCGTTGCATAAGTGTTTTTTAAGAAGGCTCAATGAAATAAGATAAATGAGGAAGTGATGATGATATCCATGGCCTATATTCACCTCATGACTGATATATCACATATTAAGACCTGAAAACTTAAAACTATCTTACATAGAGGTAAAAGAGAGAGAAAATAAACACCAAAAAAGAGAGATCCTTCACAAAGTATTCATGCACAAACTCAACTAAACACAAAATGAAAGTATATATAAATGTAAAAAAACTCTTATATTGATATTAAAAGTTTTTTTCATTACAAAAAGGGTAGGGATAATACATACCATAAGATCAATTAGTCTCTTATAATGATAAAAATAAGAGATATATAGAATAAAATGGAAGATAGAAGAGGGAAAAAGGGATGATAAATTAAGTGATGTCATACCACATGGATAAAGTCATCATTATTCTAGAAGGAATATTAAATAGGTTTAGTTACCTCCTCTTTCCACTTAACCTTTCCCACTTCCTAAATTCATAAAATCTCCCACTTGGTATTTTAGAAGCCTCTAGACGCTTTGTGAAGGCTTGTCAAATTAACATAACATTATAGCTATAATATTAACCAATTTTGTTCATACATTTTTCCAATTTAAAATCAAAATAATTGTAAATAAGGAGAATTAATATTTTTAAAACAATAAACTATATCAAAATAAGTCTTTTGGATCAAAATATATGGTTATAAAACCAACACATAGTCACACACAGTCACATCAACACCTTTAGAGCATGGAAAAATGGAAAATCATAGAGAAATATATGAGAAAAACCCATCATATATTATATTTTAAAAAATATATTGAAAATATTCTCAAAAAAAAATTAATTTTTTTTAAAGATCAAAATAACCCATAAGACCTTCCCTTTTAGTGTTTTCTGGTGAAAAGTTGGTTGAGTGATAAATCTTCCTAGAAGGGTCACTTCACACCATCATAACTTTTCACTAGAAGCTTACACAAGTATGAAAAAAATTAAATTACCTTATCATAATATCAAGGTACAAAAAAAAAAATTAAATTAATTTAGAATCAATTTTGTCTTGAGAAAATGGGATTTAAAAGTGCTCACTAGGCAGATTTAGCAACTAGGAGATGTAGAAAATAACCAAGTAAAAATCAATGTAAAAACTGATTTTCATAGTTGTGAATTCTATAAATTATATATAATATGTGTGATCTATTTTTAATTTTTCACTCTAATTAAATTTATCTATCACCATTAAAAATTTTAATAAAATTTGACCTCTTTTACTATTAGGAAAATGAGCTTGAAATGTGCGCACTAGTCAAATCTAAAAACTAGAAACACAAAAAACTAAGGAAAAATCAACATGGAATCCAATTTTCATAGCTGATCATTTCACACATGAGACATAGTTTTTTATACTTATTTTACCCTTAAATTATTCTCACATTTGGCTACCATCATGTGAAATTTTAAGGTTATTGGATTTGATTTGATCCTGCAGAATGGTGTTTGAAAAGTGTTGTGCAGGCTAAGTTGGCACCTAGAAATACAAAAATCTATGCAATCGATAGTTTTCATGACTAAAATATTTTCAATCCAATTTTATAAATTCAAGTATTTCTATGTGTGAGTAATTACCTTTTTATTTGAAGCATAGGGAAGTCCTCAAACCAACCAATATTAAATGGAGTCTAAGAAGAGCCAAAGTAATTTGCCACATAATCACTTGGCTCTTAGAGGAAAAAGGTTTAGATGTCTATATTGGGATGAGGTTTAGGCATCCTATCATTATGTGTCATCTATATCCATGGTGTTATTTTATTTCTCAATTATAATTTGAATTTTAAGCCTGTTAGAGATATTGAATTCTTGCTAAGGGGCCACCATGACTAGGGCCATCATTTTAAAGTTTATGATCTAAGTCAAAGGTTTGACTTAAAAAAATTAGATTAAGGATCAATCATCCCACTTATTTATAAGAGGAAATTCAAAATTTAAAGTTTGGGGGATAAATGATATTAATTTCATATAGCTCATCTTATTTATAAAAATAATCCATAAAGTGTTGCCTTTGGTTATATATTATATTGTATTTAATAGTTAAAGTCTAATATAAGTAAAATATGAATGCATTTTATTCTTTGTTTTTATGTAATTTATTGTTAATTATTTCACTTATTATTGTGTCTAACTTAGATTAATAGTTAATTTTTGAGTACGACAATACATCCCAAGGATTGGGTAATTTTGAGTACATTAACACATCTCAATGATGTGGTAATTTTGAGAAGGCAACACAATTTTGACAACTCTTTTGGATATAATTTTGAGGATTCAATAAGTCAGATCCAAATATTGAACACTCCAAATAAACTCCAAATATACTCTAGAATTACTCTAAAGATGCTCTAGGTCTATTATAAAGACATACACAAGATGATCTAAATAAGTCTATGAATACTCTGAAGACCTGTATAGGGTGCTTTAAAGACCTATATATGATGCTCCGAAGATACCTGGATGTGATCTGAAGACTAAAAAAATTATGTGTAATACATGTTGTTGAGATAAATTAGGATCATTTTACTACAAATATTTTGTTTGAAAAAAAAATTTATTGGATGTAAATAATAGCTGGTAACCAAAAAAAGGAGTAGCCATACAAATCTTTAGCCCCTTGCTGCTTCCCACCCCTCAAAAACTTCTCCCTAAATAGTAGTTGTTCCTATTTTTAAGATGATATTTTATAATTAATTTTTTAATATATAATGATGCATAGAACCCCTCTACCTAATAATATTAAAGCATGAGGGAAAATTTCACCAACCCAAATAATAATCCTAGGTGTTATTCAATCATTCTTGAAGTTTATGACATGACATGAGAGAAAAGTTTGCCACCCCCAAAAATGACTTTTTGACTTAGAATAAAATGGAAAAAATTCAAATAAAATAATAATAACCTAAAAAAGGCCAAAAAATTACTTTTCAACTTAGTCTAAAATGGAAATAATTCATAGTATCTCGAATAGAGCCAATAGATGAATGATGCAAGGAGATAGAGATAGGGTGGAACCATTGAAACCCTTTCACATCATGACACTTTTTTACTATGATTATTTACTTATATTTAATAAAAATATATATTTTTCCCCTCACATTCACCATTTGGGTCTCTATTGAATACAAGTAAGCACTAAACAATCCTAATATATACCATTTCATTATCTTAGCCATTTCATAACCAAAATCTAGGTTTATCTAAATCTCAGTGATTTCATAACTTAAAGTGGTAAATAATGAATAAAAGGGTCATGTCAATCCAAACAAATAACAAATTTTAGATATATTAAAACAATACATTAAATCGATTAAATACATAACAAAAATGACTTACAAAAATGATAGTGAAAAATGAGGTCAACTTTTCCACCACTAATGCCACAATTAACCTAACCATCAATAAAATAAAAAATTTCAACCTTATAAAGGGAGAGAGAAAAAGTTAGAGAAAATAATGGAAATATAAAAAGATAAACATAACCCTAATTTTGAAGTTCAAAAGAATTTTAAATTCTATAATAATTTAAAAGTTTATATACAAATTTGTAACATATAAAAATATTTTTTAAAAATATTTATTTATTTAAACATTTAAATAATGTACATTATTTAATAAAAATATTTAAATATTTAAACATAAATAATAATAAATAATAAACTTAGATAGTTTTTTAATATAAAAATATTTATAAATATTTATTGTTTATTATAATTATTCTTATTTCAAAAAAATGTTTATATTTGTTTATTAAATTACATGATTAAATTATCTAATAGGGATTTGAATCCTTAATTTTTAGCCTCCATAGAATAACTTTGAGATAATTTAATTCACCAATTCAATTACTTATGAGAGTAAGTAGCCTTTCATGAATTTACAAACTAATATTTGGAGATGAATTTAACCCCAAAATGGTAATTAAAATAAGTGACACAAAATTATACCTTGTGTAGTAAGATTTTGAGATATATATGAATTAAAAAAGATAATTCAATTTAAAACATAAACTATATATTAATAATGATTCATGAAACAAATCAAAATGATATAGACCTTACCAATTCATTACTTCATATCACCTCCTTTCAGGATATTCTAGTGGATTTGTGATTGCATATTAGACTTAGATTTTTAGCATAGTGATGGCATGATAAAAGGATTTTGATGATGGATGAAGGATTTATTCAAGGACTGATTTAGAATTGATTCCCTACAATCTTCCTATCTTGATTTTGAAATGAAGATGTTATGAGCTCCTTAGATGGCTCCAATGGAGGATGGAGGTTGGTTATATAGATTATGGAGGGAAGATCAAGGGTTGAAATTTAAAGTTAGATGAGGAGATCTAATGTCTATGGATTATTAAATTAATATTAAATTCCTTATAAGTATCTATTTTAGAGACTTCTATAGACTTTGAGGAGATTCTCTAATTCTAGGTACTTCTTGATTAGGTTAGGGATAATGGATTAAGTGGGATTCAGATAGGGATTAGGTAAGTAATTAGGGACTAGGGATGTAGGAAAGGATAGGATGTAGGTTAGTATGCAGGTAGGTGGGGATATGGGAATTCAAAATTCGCATATAATGGATAACTAGGATTAGATTAGGGTAATAGAGCTTAAGAAGAATTAATGGTTGAGTGGGATAAATAATATTAGTGAATATAGGATAGTGGAAGGGGATATTAGATATATGGCTAGGATTAAGATAAATTAGTTAGATAAAATAGGTTAAGTGGTATTAGTGTCATATAATAGGAATATTAGTCAATAATGATGAAGTGAATGATTTTAGGTGCATATATTTTGCTGCTCTTTAGTTTGAAAAGTGGCCAAGTGTTGCCTACATAGTCTGAAAAGACTTCAATCTAATGTAGTTCTGATTAGGGGATGGATGACAATTATTTATTAAAGCATGAATAAGATGATGATTATAAATTAAAAAGTATCACTTAAAAGGTGAGATGAGGATGATAATATGGGATGTTAGTTGGATGAATCAAGAGGATTAGATTAGAGATGGGAATAATGATGAAAATATGATTAGATAAATGATGAGGGAGGGTTTATACAATCAATCCATCACAAATTATATAAAGCTCATCATAGTCTAAGAAATCCATTAAATATGGCACTTGGTAGTATGCCTTGTGATATAATCATGACCAAAAATACATGATGCCAAAGTGCATGGGAAAATAGTGAACTCTACATCCTCTAGGGCACTTTTTGTGTCCTTATAGCTTCCTCATTCATTACCCCAAAATACATGATGTAAATAAAACATAAAAAAAGATATATGCATGATGCAAAATAAACATCAAACAAAAAATAGACAAATAGTAGATAAGTGTCTACATGTAATGTCATAATGTCTTGTCTATGGATGGGATGAGTGATTAGACTAAATTGGTTATGATGGTGATTGGGGACTTAGATTAGGATAGGATGATTAAGATGAGATGTTACCCCTAGTTTGGGATGGAAAGTTAGATGATTTGATAAGGTCTTTGAATATTGATTTGGTCTTGAAATAAAATCAAAAATTGGTCAAGGAAGGTGATTATAAAAGTGATGACCAATGATTACCAATAGACAAGGCCCTAGAAGGATCTAACCTAGCAAGGAGACTAGGAAATGATGAGATCAAATACCTTTCACACTAATAAAGAGTAATTGGATGGGTTCTAGGTATGAAGAGACAATGATAGGATCAAGTACCTTACATATTAGAAAAGGGTAATTGGATGGGTGATAGGTATGAAAAGGCCTTGATAGGGAGTGATGAGTGGCAGAATAAAGTATTCGACAAGGTGATGTATGTTAATAGGACTTGGCCAATAGGATGAGATATAAGATATGAAGGGATGGATGACTACTCTAATTTGGTCTCAATACAAAATGTGGTATCCAAAATATGGGCCAATATGAGATGGAGGGAGATGGATGTGACTAGGGGATTAGGCATAAGACAAGACATGATAGACTATTTTATCTTTTTCAAATTTTATGATTTTTAAGGTTTTTGACATTTTTAAATTTTTATGGATTTCTTGGAATATGTATATATACTATACAAATAGGATTACTATCAAAGGGAAAACCAAGCCTATCAACTAGGATAAGGATGGATGGAATGATGGATGAGATGACAAAAAGATGATGATGATGGGGATAAAGGATGAATGGACTAGGGATAAATAATGATGACATCATGAAAGAACGAGATGGTTATTTGTCTAAGTGTCTATTACAGGATATGCTAAGATTATTTTGGGACAATTATCAAGACACCTTTTACTTCCTTACAAAGGTCAATAAGGGAAGAAAGAAGAGATAAGATGCAAGATATGATGATGGATAGGAATAATAGATCAAAAGAGAAGATGATGGGTGATATAGAAAATGTGGAGAAGGTATGTGAAAAGTGGGATGGATGGAAAAGGATATGAAATGGATGGTTTTGCCCCTAAGTGTTGAGGAATAATGATTAGAATAGATTATTCTACCATGACACCAAAAACCATATTTCATCATGGTACTTGCCCAAGGCACCAAAAGATTAGTTTTCACCATTGGATGAATTTTTTTTAACTTTTAGATGGCATCTTGATTTATTGGAAAAAGGTGAGATGCAAGATTTTTTATATTTTCATTATATTTAGCTAACACCTATTTTAGATATGTGTGATTTTAGTAACATGTTACTAGATGTATTGGGGTCTTTGTGACCTTTATCAATTCTTGATTTAGCATCCTTCAAACATTTTGACTAGGTATCTTTGTAACCCCTATGAGGAATAATGTTGCCTAGAGATTGGAGATATGATATGGATGGGAGGATTTCATGATTGTGAGTGTGGAATATACAATGGGAAGGAGGGATATGATTTTGATGAATAATATGATGAGATAGGAAGGAAAAACGGGGTTCAAAAATTATATACACCATTAGATATGGTGGATGAGATTTTATATATTGTTTTTATGAGATTAATAGATCCAAGACTTTTTATTTATTTATTCTTTGATCCAAATATTAGGATGATGGTTGGCCATACAATTATTAATTTTGACTATATGATTTTGATTGCCCCCTAGTGCCTAATTTCAGGCTTCACTATGGATGATTGATTTTTGATGTGATATATGATTAAATTTACTTTGATATGCCCCTAGTTCTAAATTTTAGGCTTCACTAGGGAAGACATATTTTGATTAGGCCAATTATTTTATTTTTCTTGATTTTGACAAATAGGATCAAAGATGATTTTATCATGACTTTTGATTCTTGGATGATGGTCTTGAATCTTTATATTTTCAGCACATGATATAAAATGTAGATGGGAATCCAAAGATGCATGTTCCTATTTATACCCTTCATGGAGTGGGATATAGGGATTATGGAGGTGAGGTGGATGATTAATGTTTTTTGATGGAGTAAGGGGATAACGGGCAGCATAGTCCTCATAAATGTCACTAGGAGCCTTAGCCTCAACATTAGATAAAGTGTCCTCAAGAATCTTTAAAGGATCACTATTACATGCCTTTGAGGTAGGATCAAATCCACTCCAAAAATTAGATAAAACATTTAATAACTAAGCTATGACATCATCATCTTGAGTGGGATATTTAAAAGAGTAGGAATTATCATCATCTACTATAATATCAATAAGGGATGATGATTTTGATGAGAAATTTGATTCGGATGTTGGTGTAGAACATGATATAGATGTAAATGAAACTTATTTTGACTCCAATGTTGACTATGATTATACATGATGTAATGTTATGAGTAAATGAATGATTTTACATGATTGTCCTCTCAACATGGGGTTTTTATTGTGATGGGTGAGAGGGAGATGATATATGAATGATGGGTTGAGTAAATAGAGGGACATGGAAGGGATTATGGGATATAGAAGGAATAGGTTTATAGGGAATAGACTTGTTTTGAATGGATGGGTATTCAAAGATAGGGGGATCATGGAGGATGGATAAGATTTCTTGACCTTGGCTTGGAAGGGGAAGGACTTGATCATAATTGATAATGGAGTATTAGCATTCCTCTTCTTATTCACTCATGGATTTAAATTCATTTGATTCATCCTCAATTACTATGTCACCATTATTTATGAGGTCTTGGACATAGTCTTGAAAGTTTTGACATTATTTAATGGAATTCCCCCAAGTTCAATGTTATAAATAGTATCAATTTGTTTTACACTAGGAGGGCTTAGGCTTGTTGGGATCAAGATTTTAGGTGGGTAGATAGACCATCATGTTGGTAGTGACTAGTTATTAGAAAAGGGATTCCAAAGATATAAGAAGGGGAGTATAAGGACCCAATTTTATTTTTAAATTTTATGTGGAATCATTGGAATTTAGATTAGATGGTATTTGATGTGGTTGGGTGGATAGATGAGTGGCTAAGATTGGTTTCCCTTTGTTAATATGGGAAGGGGTAGATGATTAGCTATGACTAGTGGATGGGGGATTGGAAGGAGACTTAAAAAAAGCATTTTATGTTGGAGGTGTAATAAGTTAAAGCGGTTAAATACATTTAAGAAGTGGAACACCCATCATAATGAATTTAAATAGGATTTCATCCTTATTGGCAACTATGTATTAGTCTATGAAAGTGAGATCAATGTTCATGGTGGTGGGTGATAAAGGATGGGGACTTGATAGAATTGAGAGTTTGATTTGGAAGTGTTGGAATTATAATAAGGCGATGGTGATGTCATCTTATTAGTGGGTGATGAGGTGGACAAGTTGCATCTTCCTTTACTAGTAGGATGGAGTGGTGATGGATTATGATTGTTAGATGAAATATTTGGCTATGAAAAGTATGAATTAGGAATAAAGGGATTTGTATAGGGCTAGTGGATGGTGGAGGGAAATGTGATAAGGGTTGATGGTGGATTGGTTTGGGAGGTGACTTTAGGCTTATGGGTTCAAAATCATTAAGAAAATGAGCACCCATCTTCCATATCCATAAGATTAATTCATATTTATTATTTATAATGTATTAATTGATTAGGGTGACTACCTCAAGGAAGGCTGAGATTGATTTTTATGGGATATGGGATGGCGATTTGGGGAGAATAAGATCAAGATCTGAAGGTAGGTGAGAACCTAACTTTAGTTCCCATAAAAGGACTTCATCCTTGTTAGCTAAGATGCATTGGTCTACAATAACTAGGTCTAAATCCATGGGGAAAGATGGATGATGATGATGTGAAGGTAGATTAAGGATTGTTTGAACAATGTAAGGCTGAAGGACTAAGCTAATATGATAGGTGATGATGAAAAATGGAATAGATTAGTGGATTAAAGACTAGGATTATAATTCATAGTTATATTACAATAAGTGCTAATGACCTATCAACAAGGCCTAGTTGTCAATCTAGAAAAAATATTGAGAGATTTTGATGGGTGCCTAGATTCAAACTAGCAAGATGACAATATGATGGGTGCTAGTTATGAATATGCAAGGATGGTAGAGACTAGATTGATGATTATTGGGTTTGATATATTAATAACAGTAAAGTTATAATATGCTAATGGTATATTTACTAGGTATGATACCTAACTAAGTGATGAGCAACAATTTAACTAGGATGATAAGATGATTTGTATATGATAAAAGGAATAACTCAAGCCTTAGACTAATTAGTTCAAGATGGATAGGATATGACTATGTGATGAATGTAGTAGGATGGTGATATAAGGATATGTATAGATAGGTGATGATGGGATGTGGATGATTGGGGAATGGTGGAGATAGTGTAGAACCATTTATGACTTAAAAATACAACTAGGATAAGATAGGAGGAGGGTAGACTAGAGGGGTGGTGAAGTCAAGGTCATGAAAAGGGATTACTTATGAAATTAGGATAAGATGTGATTATGATGTGGATGACAAGATATGATTATGTGGTGTGGGTATGGATAATGATGGGTGGTACTAGGATGGTACATGACTAGAAAGATTTATAAAATAAATAAAATATGTAAGTGATGGGGATGTCGTCAATGATGAGTGGTTATGCTTAGGTTAAGACAAGATGTGGGATTAGATAAGATAAATAAAAAGGATACAAGAGGATTATGATAAGGATATATAAGGTGATGATCAATGTATGTGAGTGATGGGGGGTGATTAATGAAGGATGGATATGGTTAGAATAGGAAGGGGTGAGGTGACTATGTGAAGACAAGTAGTTAATGATGCAAACTTGGGTAAGGATGTAAGATGGATCAAGGTATGTAAGTGATAAAGTAATGAATAAGGATGGATGTATGGGATGAAGATGAAGTGATTATGGAAGATAGGATAGGATAATAAAATTATATACAAAGACAATATACACAATGATATGATGTCAAAAATTAACTAGGTGATAAGTACAAAGGATGATTGGATAAGGAAGTATAAGACAAGATGCAAGTGATGGGGTATGACAAACAATTAGTGGATTACAAAATATAGGAGATGGGATACGATAAGTAAAAGGATATACAAATATAATAGGTACTAAGGGATGATGACAAGTATGTGCAAGATAATATGGAGGGGATGGGGGATGAGACTAATGATAAATGGGTGTGGTTGGACTAGGATGGGATGAAGACAAGGTGGGAGATGAGATAAGGATAATGAGAAAGATATAATAGGATAATATGTATAAGGGGATGATGTTAATGATGAAATAAAATTGAAATAAGATGATATGGGAATGATTAGGACTATGGTGGAATAAAAGGTGTATAAGACAAGGTTATGTTTGGACAAATCAAGGTGAGGTGGTCTTGTGACAAGGTGTGATTAGGATATGTGAGATGGATGGGAAAGATATAAATAGGATTAATATAGGAGATGAGATAATGAAAAGGATGTATAAGCAAAGGATCAAAAGGATATATAAGATGATAAGATGATGATGCAAGAATATACAAGATGATAGGATGTACAAGATGAGTTGTACAAATACCTAGATATGTGTGTATGGGTTTTGGTGAAGGCTAAATCAGCTCACAAATAACATATGTCTAACATAACACACACCCAATAAAATAAACCACAACCTATGATTATAAAAATCAATGGTGTGTAACCTGATGCCTGTACCATCTAAAGACTTTATGTGTGAGGTTGTAGGCTAGTTACCCATTACAATATCAACCAAACCCTCTCAACCCTACTTATACTTAATGACTACTTCATATTTTATACTAAATCATATATTGGTACACGTATTTATGTTTGAAAGGTATTATTATAGGTTGAATGGGTTCTCTAGGGGCATCCCCAATATACATGAAGGTACGATAGGGCTCAAGTCTATATAAGGTAATGTCTAATGCCTAGTTCAGAGAGTTAACTCTTCCTCTTCATAGATGACCTACATGGGGTCAAACTCTTATCCTAATTATAGTTGTCCTTGATTGTGATACTCTAACAAAATATAAATTTTGGTCAATGCATGGTGATTGAATCCATGACACTAACCCATATATACTAAGCCCATGCAATATCCTAGAGGGGAATTAAAAAATAAGAAAACACATAATATGATTAATTAATTGAATAATTATGTAAGTGTGAAAGGAATTATATGATGATTATATATGAGATAACACAAACACACAATCAAACAAGATATACAAGGGATTATTTTCACAAAAAAAGATATATACAATATAAATATATAAAAATATAATGAAACTTAGGATAAAAATACTAAAATTCACCCCTCCTTACAAGTAAAAAGGTTATAAATCCAAATGGGGTGTCTTGGGCTTGAGGGGTCCTACACCAAAAAATGTTATTAGTTTTATCTTGGTAAACACACATCAAATGTGTGATAAAGTGAAATCAGATAGATGAGTAAAATGGTATTTGTGCCTGATTTCAAAATTGATCAACCAAAAAAAATAAATGATTAGTAGTATTATTTGATTTTAATCTTTTACCAATAATTTTAATGTGACATTTAATCAATCATTAACTCTTAAATGTTGAAACTATTCCCTTTTCCTATTGGTGATTTTGATACTACATGATTTCTAACAAAAGATATCAATTGAAATGAAAAAATCATTAAACTAGAAATAAGGTGTGAATAAAAGCAAACTACCACCCATTATATGTCTCTAAGATAATATTAAATTAAATATTAATGATATAAATCTTGATGACAATTTAAAATAAAAGGCTTTTGGACCATAAATACAAAGATACTTGCTATGACTATTTTATTCAAAATGGAATCTAGTCAAGATCTACATGATATGATCTTATAATTACTAACATATTTTACGTCTCTAAGGTAATATCAACTAATTTTAATGATATTATAAATTACTCTAAATTATAACTATTGACTACATGGAAATGCGAGATCCTAAACACAAGTACACATCAAAGATCATGATTTAAAATAAAAATTGGAACACTAATTAATGCATGAATTCTATAAAACATAAATGGCACATACCTAATGCAAATTTGATGACATGTATGTAGTAAAAATTAAAAATATCACTTATACAAGTGTCTACAATAAATTTATTCATCTCGATTCACATGGCATATAAAGATATTGCTTTTGACAAGTGTTAATAGGTCCACCATATAAACGTAAGGGTAGTTGTTGTTGCTGAAGATACACAAATAAGTGTTCATAGTTATTAATGATCTATGGAAAATGTGAAACAAACCTCAAAAAAAAATTCATCCATCTTGGTCATGTTCATCATGAGTATTCCTTCTTCCAACCGTATAAATTCATGTAGATAAGATCACATACACAAAAAATTGAGTGATTAGTTGAAACTATTAAGATATAAAAATGATGTTATATATCTATTTTATTATTAAAATTTTTATTTTCTATTTATTTATTTATAATAAAATATCCCCTAAAAAACAAAAAATAGACACTGATCAAGTGTTAATGTTTTGGTATTTTCCAATTAAATTCAATGTCATCCTCTCACCTGATCTTACATATCAGGAAATAAAAGATACATTTTTTAGTGCAAATATTTAAAATAAATATGTTGGGGATTAATAAATAATGGTAAATATACAAAATGAAGAATTTAAATATGTCATATAATCCTTTCAAAATAGACAAAATAAAGAATTCATTTAGTTTCTCACCTTGTGTTGATGTTTGTTAGTGGTATCAATGTTTCTCCTTGCAACTTAATGCCATTTTTCCAAACTTCTAGAAAATAAATTTCAATCTAGACTAAAGGTTCTATCTAACATCAATAGCCCTATCTTTTAATTTATAGTGAACGCTTAATATCTACTTCACTACCATATAAATTAAAGACCATATAATTTATAATAGCATTTATTGTGTAAAAGACCCAAAGTACTAGTAAGTAGAGACATCATTTCAATACATAAATTATGCCAACCAAAGACCACCAAAATGGAACTGAAATAAAAAAAATATTAGGTGATATAAAGACATCAGTAATGCTCATGTGTTATAATTAATAGGTGTCTTACCTATTTTGTGTTTGTGTGCGGTATGAAGGTACATGGAGCAACATGAGCATATATAAAAAGGGTCTCTTGTATGTTAGTTATAAAATAAAATGTATCATTAAGCCATTCCATCTAACATTCTATAGGATTCCACTAAATAACACCTCCACGTGTTTGATCAGGTCAATATTCCATTGCTATGTGACCTTATATAGGAGTTGGGATAAGTTCACACACATTAGGTGGGGATGTAGTATAAATGATATCACCATTATTTCAACCAAAATGTTCACCATTGTAAGCAATGAATAAATATAAATTGGTCAGATGATACTACAATGACTGCAGGATATAAATAGAATTAATTTTATTAACATTGTTTCCTATCACCCTTATACCACAAACCATTGTTTGGCCCAAGTAGAACCTCTATGTAAAATTTGGAAGCTCAACATAAGGAATGTAAGTTTTTTGACAAAATGTTTCAAGAAAATTAATTTATCTTTTAATATGAAATTTTCATAATAATATTATGTATACTTGAATATATTTTATGACCTGTTCCTATCTAGTAATGTAAATTGTTCATAGGGATTTCAATAGGATAAAGAGCAAAATGAATTACCCTTAATTCTCACATAAACTATCCAAAGACCATTATCAATATCTAAAACAACATATTCCTTCTCAAAAAGCCATTATCAATCAATTGTATTTTGTAAAATTTGTTCCAGTAAGCTCCATGGCAAAAAGGTAGTGTAATTCAATATATCCTAAAAACCTAAGAAAACACTCTCAAGTCTAAAAATGTCAATTTAGGAGGAGGTTAGTCCCATTTTTGTCACCAAAATGTAGTAGGATTTTTTATTTATACGAATTAAACAAGATAATTCAACTCAAAACACAAACTACCTATCAGGAAGGATTCATAAAATAAATTTGAATGATATAGACCTTACCAAATTCGTTGCTTCATATCACCTCCTTCCAAGATGTTCTAGTGGATTTATGATTGCATATTAGACTAATATTTTTTGCATAATTATGGAATGATAAAATTATTTTGATGATGGATGAAGGATTTATTTAAGGACTAATTTTGGATCGATTCCCTACAATATTTCTAGTTTAATTTTGACATGAAGATCTTATGAGCTCCTTGGATGGATCAAATGGAGGATAGAGGTTGGTTATATATATTGTGGAGGGAAGATAAATGGTTTAAATTTTAATTTGGATGATGAGATATAATGGCTATGGATTATTGAAGGAATATTAAATTCCTTATATGTCTCTAGTTTAGAGACTTTTTGAGACATAAAGCAGCTTCTCCAATTCTAGAGACTATTTGATTAGCTTAGGGATAATTGAGGATTAGGTGGGAGTTAGATATGGATTAGGTAGGTGATTAGGTACTAATTATTTAATAAAGGATAGGGTGTAGGTTAGTAGGTGGGATTATGAGAAATTAAAATTTTCATATAATGGATAACTAGGATTAGACTAGGATAATAGAGCTTAGAAATAATTAATGGTTAATTGAGATGAATAAGGATATTGAATATAGGATAATGGAAGGGTATATTATATATATTTATAGGATTAAGATAAATTAGTGGGATAAAATAGGTTAAGTGGTATTAATGTCATCTAATATGAATAGTAGTCGATAATGATGGAGTGATTTTATGTGCATACACCTAGTAAATCAAAGACCTAGACTTGGGAAAGGATTTGATGGGGTTATATAAATTATGGTTATGTGAGGGAGTAATAAATATACACCATAAAAATCTATAAATATTAACATTTTATTCATGATAACAAGGTGTGATATCTCAATGCAAAGTTAGGGTTAAACATTTCAACCAACAATACAAGTACTTCAACTATGACGCTGACAATATTGGGTTATAAAACATGTGGTCAAATCACATCCATATAAAATAAATTAAATTTAAATAGGAATATATAATATAATAAACTTTACTCTTGAAAAAATATTTCAATACAAGAATCACAAAAACATCATTTATCAATATTATATAAATTATATTACTGATGAAACACAAGACTTATTTATATCTCTTGAGAAGATTTTCAAGGTAATTTTGAACATCAATTGGTAAATCCAAATATGTATTCATATAATTTAACTCACTCCATTTAATGTCATTAATATTATTATTAGTTGATAATAATTTTGCTTATCTTATTTATCCCCTGTTATCCCACTAATTTAGCACCCATTTATAATTATTTATCTAATATCTACCTTTATTATTTGACATCTACTAACCTCATCCATCACCAAAAATAATTTAATTATCCTAAATCCCAAATATATTATCCTAATCCCCACTTATCTATTATTTGGGAATTTTAAATTCTCATGGCCCACCTACCCACCTACACTAGCCTATTCCTAGGCTCTCTTGCACCCCTAGTCCCTAATCACCCACATAATCCCTATCTAATCCAATAAATAATATTAATTAGTACCTAAGATTATTATATAATTATTCAATTTTATAATTATCTCTATTTTCACCCCTACTCTATAGAACCCTTTAAATCTAGAGGATTTCAAGAATAATCCCCAACCCTTGATCTCCCCAGACCAACTTTGAATCTCGACAATTGATCCTTACCTCATCTTTATATTTAAACAACTCCATTCATACATTGGAGATAAAAATAAATCATTTATTAAATTGATCAATATTCTCCATGCTAATGTAATCCATCATAAATAGTCCATGATCATGCTAACATAATATCAAAATACTGAGTCTAAGGTAAATAATCCAATACTCATGTTTTTATATTCCATTTAATCATGATTTAGAGAATTTATCTCTAGGATTATAATGTGCACTTGAATTTCAAATTTATCTATTTCATTTAGTTCTAATGAATCTAGATCTTACTTAGGTAGTTTGATGTTTGAGAAGATTTAGATTACTACAAACTAGTGCATCTCAAGATGATCAATGCCATTTTTATCTACCTCAAAACACTTACTATATATATAATTGTTGTATATATATATAATTTCCATTTATAAATTATATCTAAATTATATTTTTATGAATTCATAAATTTTATTCCACTAAAATAGCAACATACTCATTTGTAAATCTTTTCAAGGTCATTTTGATGATTAACTGGTACATCCCAAGATGATAAATTCTATTTTTAGCTACCAAATCATTTGGAAATAATTTATAAGGCATTATAATGATTGATTAATCCATTCTATGATGACCAAGATCATTTTCATCTATCAAAAGAACACTTTTTATTTATATAGTATGTCTATAAATAGATTTCCATATATTATTATATACTAGACTTGAATCCTTTTATAGATGTCTTTAGATATAGGTTTGTATTTTAGATAAAATCTTGTAAATCAAGGTAAAATAACCAAGGTGGGGATTTTTCACAATCCTCATTATAAATGATTAAAGCATTGGAGTAAAAAAATTCTTTCATTGAGAAGAACACCTAAAAGGCATCAAAATTATGTGCTTAATTCATAATATGTCTTGCATAACCCTCTTGCATTAGAGGTATCATTTCATCCCTTGATAGCACACTTTGTCGCACTAAAATTTCCTACTTATGAGAAACAACTGGGTGACCCTAAACATGATCGAGAAATGAAACTCCTGGAATTAAACAAGCTAGTAAAGTTTGGGGCCACTACATTAGCTTCATCCAATACATGAAAATTTAAGATCAATCCATTTTAAAAAGTTAATATAAATGAACCAAAATGTTATGCTGATCAAATAGTGAACATGATGCTACCATATCAAGCTATATTAAAAAATGCATCATGCAAAAAAATTATTAGATTCACAAAGCCTCTGGTTCTTACTATTATGAATTTAGCTGAGTGTCAATTCATATTTCTACCTAAACTTATAAGTAACCCCTGAGCATATTTGGTCAATTCCCGACTTATATGAGTCCCAAAAAATCACACTTGATGGGTTTCCTACTATGGTTTTTGGATCACACATAGGGGATTATCAAAATTAAAAAATATTTAATAATTTGTTACAAGACCTAAAATAAAAATTATAGAAGTCAAACTATGGAAATAGAAGTAAAATTATCGTCATGGAATTTTGGAACCAATGGTAATGATTTATTGATAATAGGTTCTTGCATAATATGTGAAATTCATCCACATTTTTTTTAAGATATAACATAAGAAAATTGTCTAATAGGGATTTGACTCCTTAATTTTTATCCCCCTTGGAATACCTTTGAGATAATTTAATTCAATAATTCAAATACCTATGAGGGTGAGTCACCTTTCTTGAATTTACAAACTAATATTTGGAGATGAATTCAAACCCAAAATAGTAATTAAAATAAGTGACACATAATTATACCTAATAACTCAAATACTTCTTGGGAAAGGATTTTGTGTGCTTATCTAAATTATGGTTATGTGAGGGCATAAGAAGTGTCCCTCAAGACACTTACTATATATAGTATTTTTATATATATAATTTCCATTTATAGATTGTATCTAGATGTAGATTTGTATAATTTAGTAATTTTCATTTTAAAAAAATAGCAACAGACTCATTGTAATAAATTACACTTGATGGGTCTCCTACCATGGTTTTGGATCACATCCATGTGATCATCATAATTAGAAAATATATAATAATCCACTACAAAACCATATAATGAAAATTATATAAGTTCAAATATGGAAATATAAGTAAAATTATCATCATGGAACTTTGGAACCGATGGTAATGATTTATAAATAATAGAATCTTTCATAATAAGTGAATTTTCATCCATACTTTTTGAAGATATAACATTATTAGTTATTAATACATTTTAATGAGAAACAAGGGGTGGTGGTATAATAATAGTCATACACATTGTAATAGATGGTTTTTTGAACATATATGTCCACTTCAAATTTTTATCATATTTCTAAACCCAAAATTCTTTTTGGTCGCTTCAAATTTTTTTAGTGACATTGTAACAAAAGAAATTTATCCATTACAATCACCAAGACAAAACTTGATCACCCAAAATTGAGCTCCTTATTCAAAAAATACATATGCTCCCTTGATCAAAACCAAATGAGCTGAAATTTTGACGTAGAAATTATGATAAGAGGCTATCTATTTACATGAAGAATGAAAGACATCATAGACTAACGCATTGCATGGTGATTTAGATCTTGATAGGGTTGTGCCCAAAATTATTTTAGATGAACTTATTTTGACATTGTCATGAGTTTGGAGTAACTAATAGGTTTAATTATCGATTTACACTCTTTGACTTAAAATAATCCCTCTTACCAACACACACACATAAATTATATTATTTATTAAATAAATATAAAAGTATAATATATATCATAATAATTTTATATATTGAACTACTTTATTATATATTAATATAATATATAAATTATATATTTTTTAAAATATATTTTAATATTAATAAATATTATTATATCATATAATATATATGTTAATATAGGCTATAAATCAATATTATATATTATATATTTTAGTATAATATATTTGAATACATCTATATATTGTTAATAGTATAAAAATAATATTATTTTTTTATAGAAATTAAATGAACTTTTATGTTTTTAACATTTTTTATAATGTCATGTAACATGAAAATGGGATGATTTTCTACTTCATTTAACATTCATGTATGGGAGGGGGTCAAAAATTCTCTCACAGGTATGGATTTAAAACTCTACAGTGCCTCACCATGTGCGCAGTAGATGAGGTAGATTACTTTGAAGAGAAAATATATCAAACACTAATAATATTTGGTAGCTAATGGGAATTAAATTAAAAGTTACAATCATGTATCATTAAGGTTAATTCATGTATCACAAATGTTAAATCACATATCATGAAGCATTAAATTTGGTGTTGCAGATGACACTTTACCTAAGATAGTGGGTAGTAAAGTAGATGCATAATCAATTAATTTCAAGTAATGCAAATTATTAATTTTGTATCCCTTTGAACTTGGTTATAAAAATTCTATGAACTATTAAATTACATATAAATTATACAAATGAATTTATATTGTACTTTATAAAATGACAATTCAAAAATATGTAGCCAAATCACATCCATATAAAATCATTTAAATTTAAACAAGAAATTGTAAGCCAAACAACTTTACTCTTGAAAAAAATATTTTAATACAAGAATCATAAAAAATTCATTTATCAATATATATATATATATATATAGTTAACAATACAAAAATAATATTAATTTTTTAAAAAAAATTAAATGAAGTTTTATGCCTTTAATGTTTTATATAATGCCACATAACATGAAAATGGGTTGAGTTTTTAATTCATTTAACATTCATGTACGAGAGGGGATAAAAATGTGCTCACAGGTATGGATTTAAAACTATATGGCAATTCACCATGTGAACAAAAGATGAGGTAGATTACTTCAAAGAAAAAATCTATCAAACATTTATATTTGGTAGGAATTAAATTAAAAGTTTCAATCACGTATCATAAAGTTGAAATCATGTATCATGAAGTATTAAATTTGATGTTACAGCTGACTCTTGTCATAAGATAGTTGGTAGTAAAGAAAATGGATAATCAAATTTCAAGTAATGTGAATTATTAATTTTATATCCCTTCAAACTTGTTTATAAAAATTCTATGAACTATTAAATTACATACAAATTATACAAAGGAATCTATATTCTACTTGACAAAATGACAATTAAATTTTAGTTAACCATGAGGTATTTGAAGTTGTAATTCCAGTTAGTGATATGCAAATTTTTAATTTAATTGATCAAAATTAAGCTAAAATTTATTTAGAACCAATGAATATCTATCCTGGTGAGTTTATTTCTCCACTCAAATCAATTGGTTTATTTCCTAGTTTATTCAGAGTAAAATGATTGCTTACTAACTTCAATTTTGATGTCTAACTATGAGATGTGTTTCTTAGTATTTTTTATTGCAGGTGCCACAAGTGAGATGAAGATGTGTTCATCAATTTTCATAGACAAGATTGGTGTTTTTGACTCATGTATACCATAACCTTGTTGGCAATTTTTTGTAATGTATAGTTATTATGATGCATAATGTATTTATGCACCTACAGTTAGCTGTAATTTTTTTCTTCTTATAATGTCAACTCTTTATTTCATATAATGTGAATTCACTATTTTTAACTATACTTTTTTATCCAGTCATATTTATTTATTTATTTTCAAACATTTTTTTAAATTAAAATACTCCTAATTTTGTTGAGCAATGTATATTACACAAATTTTTAAAGAATGTAGGACTATAAATTAGGAAAAACAATCCTACAATTTCTAAGTAGCACCCCCTCAAAACTAATTATCAATCCCCTAACATGGGACCCCTACCTTACTGTAGGTGAATTTGATTAGATAGTAATATGTCAAATCGATAGATAGGAATATTATAGAGAGAGATGTAATTCCTACTATGATAATGTCAAATTTTTAGTGGTTAGTTTGAGAGATAACAAACAAAAAATTAAAAAATTGCTCATTATTTAGTAATATAAAAACCAATGTGCCACTCCTAATATAATTTAAGCATTTCCCAATCCACTACTACTACCATTAATTGATGTGAAATTTTTTTTGGAATTAATGGTTTATGGTTATGATGTCCCATCTTCTAATAACAATGAGGTTCCTTCATATTTTTTGAAGAAAATTTAATGCAAGTTTAATATCCGAAATTAAATTATTTATTAATTTTATTACTAAAAATTTTATGGCCAATAAATAGGATAGGTTGGGTGTATGTAATGTGCCTAATCAACCTATGATAATCTCTATAAAATAACCTCTTTATCATAAGACAATCCCCTCTATAGTGAAGGATGTTGTAGATCTTGACAATTTGCATTCACTTAAGGCACTTACTAACACCCTCATGTAACATATGAGCCAATTTTCCCATATCGATGCTTATGAGAGTGGACATGGAGATGGTCCAACCAACACTGCTACTTGACCACACTAATGCATATCCTATGGTACTCTATGAACTAAAACTTAAATTAGATGAGGAGAAGGACTAGATGTAAACAAATTATGATGGTGTTTTTAATTAGATCGATGATATGGTTTTGACCCCTATTGTAAGAAACATGATGACTAACTATCATTGTATGTTTTCATGGCCCAAAATGTGGATGCCACATAAATTCCATATTTGATGGATTTATTACTAAGACTACATTTTGGGTCTATTTTTTGAGGGTTAATCACTTATACAGTGTTTTAGGGATGTCAGTGAAAGCCACATTAACATAGCACCCAACATTATAAGCTCAAATTCTATAATTTTTAGTATTTGGTAATGGTAGATATATGGGGATTAATTAGTATCTTAATCCTTGTGTTGATTTTAATTCTACATGGAAACACTTCCTAGTATAATTGCCTTTGCTACTCATTTTTTATTTTTTTAAACATACATTTGGTTTAGAAATCTCACCTGCACCTTTTCAAGTATCTTTTAAATTCAACGTGTCATTTTTTTGTTTAACCTGTTAAATTATAAATAGTGTTTAAAATGTAAAAAAAAAAATTACATAATAATAAATTCCAATAATATATATGTAATTTTTTAGGTTTTAATAGGAGACAATGCCATCTTTTTCCTAGCCAAATTGTGAACCATCTTGTAGCTCATTTATTGCTACAACTATAGGGTTGATGTTTATATAGAGAGAGGTAATTTTGAATGTTATAATTTATAATTTATGTAGATATATGTAATTATATATATATATATATATATATATATATATATATATATATATATATATATATATATATATATTATTGAATAATGATGATATTTAATTTATTTCATTGTTGACCTCATTTGAGACTCCTCCATCTATACGGGTAAGAGCAAATGTAGACATTGCTAATTTGTTTCATTATGAAACAACATACTGAGGTGTGAGTAAAAGTTGGAAATTATGTTTATGCATAAATATGGATTTGTTTAAATAAATTTCTTGACATAAGAATCCCCATGTCACATTTTATATTCATTTAAGAATTGTATACGTATATACATACATGCATTTGGCCTTGTTGTAATTATTTTATAAATATTATTATTTAAATTTCATTATTTTATTAAAACTCTACACATAGATATGATTTTAGCTTTAAATTATCTGATCATAAGGCACATGTAATCAAAAAATGTTGATCACATCCTTCAATATTTCTATCTCACTATGTCACTAATCATATAGAATATGGTTGGACTTTAGTTGATTATGCATAATTTTTATGGGTCACATATGTCCACCATATCTTCTTGTGGTAGTATTTAGAAGATATAGTAAGATTTTCAGTGCCCAATTAATGGCTTTCTATCATAATTTTAAATAACTAGTGATTTTTTACTTCATATACTTATAAGTGTGTTAGTTTCTTGTATTCACATTATGGAGAGGCATGCAAATTGGATGGATGCACCATGGAGTTTCACTATGATTATTAGTAAGTTTTATATTATGTGATGTATTGTTTCATTATATAATAATAATAATAATAATAATAATAATAATAATAATAATAATAATAATAATAATAATAATAATAATAATGGATGAGGTTTACTAAAACATTAATTAGTCAATGTTACACAACCATCTAGTAGTTGTTGCTATTTTGAGTCTTAGTCAAATGAAACAACTCATATTTATAAGACAAAATTAGACATATACACTTTCAAGAATTATTGGATGAAATATAGATAACTACCATTATCAATGGTTTTTGGTTATTTAATTCAATATTAGGGGTACATGAATGTGTCAAGATTTGATATTAAGTATGAAATGTCTTTCTAAACATTTGATTGTAGTTCAAGTATAATATGTAAACAACTCTAAATATGCATGTCAAGTCATTAAAATGGATTTAGAGGTGGACTTGTATATAAAAATTGGCATGGTTCATTTTGGTAAGTGGTAGATGGATTCTTGTTATTCCTATGGTTGGAGGATATAACCTTATGTAGATTAAGAGAGATTTTAGAATTGTAGAAAATAGTCAAAATATTTGCAATGGAATTGTGACAATGTTTAAATATTTTTATCAGTATAGATTTCCTTATTCTATTTATCACCAATTGAATATGAATAAGGAAATTCCTCTTTCACATCCATTAATCATATCAAACATTTATCATACATCAAGTGGGAATATATATTCATCCACCTTGATGTCAGCTTCAAGAAGATACTTTGAACCAAGGTGGGGATTTTTCACAATCCTCATTACAAATGATTAAAGCAAAAGAGTAAAAATATTCTCTCATTGAGAACACCTAAAAGGCATCCAAATATTACCCTATTGATTCAAAATATGTATTTTATAATTCTCTTGCATTATAGGTATCATTTCAACCCTTACTACCACACTTTGTGGCACTAAAAATTCCTACTTATGAGAGAAATGAAGGGTGACCCTGAGCATGACCAAGAAATGAAACTCCTTCAATTAAACAAGATAAAGTATGGGGACACTACATTGGCTTCATATAATATAAAATATAAGATCAATCCATCTTATAAAGTTAATTTGAAGGAATCCAAATTTGATACCAATCAAATACTGAGCACAACAGTGCCACATCAAGTTGTATTGCAGAATGCACCATGCAAAAAAATTACTAGATTCACAACATGTCCACCATATCTTATGTTAGTATTGAAAATATAAAGTAATATTTTCAATTCCCACCTAATTTATTCCTATCATAATTTTAAATAACTAATTATGTTTTACTTTATATACTTATAGGTGTGTTAATTTCTTATATTCATATTCATGGAGAGGCATGGAAATTAGATGGATGCAACATGGAGTGACACTATGATAATTATATTATGTGATTTATAATTATTTAATTATTTTATTATGATATGCATATGAATGAGGTTTACTAAAAAAATTAATTAGTCAATGCTACACAACCATCTGGCAATTATTTATATTTTGAGTCTTAGTCAAATGAAACAACTCATATTTATAGACCATAGTTAAAAATATACACTTTCAAGAATTATTGGATTAAACCTAGATAACTAACAATATATAAATGGTTTATGGTTATTTAATTCAATATCAAGGGCACATGAAGATTTATTCAAAATTATATTAAGTATGAAATGTGTTTTTGAACATTTAATTATAGTTCAAGTGGAATATATAAGCAAATATTAACATGCATGCCAAGTCATTAAAATTGATTTAGAGGTGGACTTGTATATAAAAATTATCATGGTCCATTTTGGTAAATGGTATAAGAATTTTTTTTATTCATAAGTATGGATGGAGAATAGAACCTTACCTAGATTCAGAGATTTTTAGACTTGTAGAAAATAGTTAAAATATTTGCAATGGAATTATGAATAGTGTCTAAATATTTTTATCAGTATGGATTTAATTCTTCTATTTATCACCACTTGAATATGAATAAGGAATTTAGTAAAATAACATTTCATTAAAAAATGTTTCATTTTATGAGGAGGTAAAAACTAACCACTTTGGAAAAACATTTAAACATAAATTATTTAGCAAAAATATTTAAAGATTACAAATTATTAAAGCATTATAGGAAAAACATTCTCTTATTGAAAAGAAAACCTAAAAGTCACATAATATGTCTTGCATAACCATATTTAATTAGAGGTGTCATTTTAACCTTTGCCACCACACTTTATGGTACTAAAATTTCCTACTTATGAGAAACATGAAGGGTGACCCTTAGCATGACCGAGAAATGAAACTCCTTGCATTAAACAATATATTAAAGTATGTGGCCACTACATTGGCCTCATTCAATAAAAAATTTAAGATAAAACCATCTTAAAAAGTTAATTTGAATGAACCAAAATGTGATACCAATCAAGCAATGAACATGGTAATGCCACCTCAAGTTGTATTACAGAATGCACTGTAGAGTAAAAAATACTCTATTTTTCATTCTGAGTTCAATCGCATGCTAAAAAATTATGTTCTCACATAATTTGGTTTGAGACGGAAAAGTTTTGAAACAGAGTGCAGGTGCTAATTTTCCTTTTGACTCATTTTGTCTAAGTGTCAAAATCACGTAGAAGCTGCCAAGTGTCATTGTCTGAGGCATTTTTCTCAAGTAGAAGCTACCGAGTGTCATTGTCTGAGGCACCTTTCATATTTTATATGAGTTAGTTGAGATGTGCCATGTATTTCATAGTGACTCAGTGGAATGCACCAAGTGTCGACATCCATGTTTCATATCTGCACCCACATTTCATTTCTTTTCAGTGAAAGGTTTTAACAAGCTAAGTATCCAGATCACGTGGAAAGCACCAAGTGGAAATCATGGAAGGTCTTAATTTTGCTTTTCTAAAAGTGACAGAAGATGCCACGTACCCCACCAAAAGAGAGTGGAAGCCACCATGTGTTGAGATCTAAATTATCTTCATTTTTGCTTCACTGATATAGCAAAGACTATGGTGGGGCTTAAGTGTTGTTTTAGATGCAAGTGAAAGCCACCAGGTGTCATTGTCTATGTAAATATGAATTGAGACCCATTTGTTTCTATGGTATAAATAAAGTAAAGTAGAGACTGCCACATGTCACCTTCTGTAGGTTTCTAAAAAGGTAGCTAAAAGAAGCAGAGACTACCACGTAACCTCAGATAAGTAAAGCAGAGATTGCCATGTGTCCTTTAATGAAGCAGTAGAGATTACCACCTGTCCCTGTGCCCCTTTTAAATTTACTCAAGTAATAAATGTTGTGAGTCTTATTTTATTTTAAGCTATTGATGTTTTGAGGAAGTGGATTTTGACAGGTGTCAAAGGCATAACGCTCATAAGAAAAGACACAAAAGGAGTATAAGTTACATAGAAAGTGTCGCATGTCTTTGATAGGTGCTATGAAACCCACCAAGTGTCATTCATCCTCTGGTGTCTCCTAAAGTAATAAGAAGGTTCTCAATAAATTGGCTAAATATTACCTAGTGTTTAAGAGAAGGGAGTGTCCTGCAATCTATTTTAGCCAATGAACTGCTAGAAGACAAAGCATTTTAAAATCTATAAAATATCTTATGTTAGACACTTCCAGTTTGGTTAGATTTTAGTTGGACTGTTAGATTTGGAATAAGCAGACAATTCAAAGTGAATCCAAGGCTATAAATAAGGGTGAATAGATCACTAAAAAGGGGAGGAAATACCAGAGAGAATTTTCTGAGAGAATTATTGTTAAGAGTTTAGATTTTCTAGAGTTGTGACTAGGAATATCATTTGCCTTTGTTCTATCTTCTTAAGTTGGAAGGTTTATGTAAATGTGCATGTTTCTATGCCTCTTATGTGACTAGAGAATTAATGAGAAGATTGAATCATGTGCTTTTGTTGATACTTTATATGTTATTGCAAAAGTAGTCTAGGCTGTGTTGTTAAGAGTTTAGACTTTCTAGAGCTGTGATTAGGAATGTCATTTGCCTTTGTCCCATTTACTTTAGTTAAAAAGTTTATATAACTATGCATGTTTTTGTGCCTCTTATTGGATTGGAAAATTCAAATAAGAAGATTAAACCCTGTGCCTTTGTTGACATTTTCTGTATCACTACAAAAGTAGTCTATGCTGTGAGCCTCTGTTTCTATTGTTTCCATCTTTTACATTGATCATGCACTTGTTTGCTCTTAAATGTAAATGAATCTTGCATATAGTCTCACTATGCTTAGGATTAAGGTCAAATAACATTCAAGCACATCACCATAGTTAGATTTTCTTTCTTGCATTTGTGTTTCTGTTAAAATTCCTATCCCTTTTCCTAGTATACACTTGATATAAAGAAGAGACCAACTTCTTAAAAAAATGGAGGTTGTTTTAAGTCGAAAGTCCCACATCTTGAAACTTCCCATTGTTGATGTTATAAAAAGCATAATTTTAAATCATAAACAATTTTTGGCACACTTGGTGGGACCAATCTTGAAGTTTCTTTCAAGATCATATGAACCAGAGAGCTACGAGGAGTCATAGCTATGGACCAATAACTAGATCACAATTTGCTACAAATCCAGGTATTCTTTTGCCACCTTTGGTAGCTAGTCCAAGAAGAAGATTCAACTAGTTTATACCAATACCAAGAGCAAATATGGGAGCCCCTATACCCCAAAGAAATTATGTGAGTTGGAACACTAGTAGTCCATTGATTCTCCCAATACCACTAGCCACTTGGGACCTTATCCCAATGAATGCCTTGAAATCTCTACCCAAATTTAGTGGGCAAGACTTTGAAACACCTAAAGAGCATCTACAAGATGTATCAAATGTTTGTGCTATACATGTTATCACACAACAAAATGTGGCCATAAGATCATTAGCAGCTTCTTTTAAAGGGAAAGCTCTAGAATGGTACCGGTCCCTGACCCCAAATACCATCTCTACATGGGATCAGATCAAAGATATTTTCTTTGAAATATTTGAAGATAAGGGTGATAAGTCTTCTTTGTTAAAGTAATTAATTACCATTTAAAGGGCACCATGAGAAGTGATGACCAACTTCAATTCCAGATTCCAAAAGACTTGGGAAAGAATCCCTGCTACAGCTAGACCATTACCAGGTATGGCCATAGTGTTTTATCTTAAGGCTTTGAATTAAGATATATTTGTTATGACTCAGTCACTTGGAGGACACAATTTTCCAAAGGCTTATGACTATGTGGTCAAAGCTAAGAACAATTTAATAAATGCTAGAAAGTTACCCCTAAGGCCTCCCATGCCCATGTTCCCAAAAATTTCCTTACCATTACCTCAAGAATCCCCTAAATATATAGCCCCACCTATGTTTATGTACACCTATCCTTAATCATCTACTAAATAAATTGTCCCCACTCAGTCATCTGAGCTGGATGATATCAAGAATATCCTAAGGACATTTCTAATGAGCTAATCAATATAAAAAGATAGCAGAATACTTTTTCTAAACCCCAATACCAGGGCTATCAAGGAAATAGATTTTCATCTCAGCCAAACCAATACTAGGACCCTCTAAGAAAAAATAACCATCATCCAGCAAACCAATTAGTTGTAGTCCCCACACCCTCACAGACTATTCCTCCTAATTCAAATAGGGAGATTGTTCAAGGGAAAAATAACTATGTGGATAACACTAATGCCTAGTGTTTCCCTTGTAATAATGCTCATACACCTAGAGATTCTCCTATGGGTAATATATAACAAAAGGTGGTAGAGCAAAGAAGAATGGATGGTCAGTTTACAAGTTCTAGTGATAATCAAGCCTACTAGTCTTCTGGTATGCAGAATTCAGTCTTAGTGGCTCAAATGCAAGGGATGTCCTTGAAAAAATAGGAAGAAATAGCCCTGAAACATGCTTTGTTCTCATGGGTCGAAGATGAAAAATCAATTTTCTTGAATGAAACATATACCTCTAGAAAACTAGTGGTGTAATCTGATTATTACACCAGATCAAAGAGAAGGATGGTGGAACAGCCTGAGGTTATAAATATTCAAGTCATGGAGAATCCTACATTTCAAGGAGAAAGAAACATAGCTATCAGATAAGAAGTGCCTCAACTGGTGTAGAATCAAGGGATTTTTGCACAAATTCAAGAAAAAATAAGATATCCTTATTTTCAAAGAACTTAGACTCTGGGACCAATAAATGTGATGGATGAATTAAAGAAGACTCCAACACAAGTATCAATATGGGATATATTGGCCATTCCTAAATAAAAGACACTATTACAAGAATCTCTACGAGGCCAAGCAGTGCCCAAAGGTACTATTATCAAAGAAGGACCTACTGAAAAAGAAAAGCTCAAAGACATAGTTCATCTATAGATAATAACCCTAGTAAATAATGTAGCAGAGGTAAGCAAATCCAAACTGGATCCCTTTTATTTAACTTTAATAGTTGGCAAGAAACTATTGCATAATGCAATGATTGATTTAGGGGCTAGTACTACAGTAATGCCCAAGCAGATAGCTGATGCTTTAGAAATTAAGTATGAACCACTCACTAAAGGAGTCATATAGCTAGATGGAAAAGCAGTACAAACAATAGCGAGAATTAAAAAACTCTAATTAAAATTATATGCTTGTCCCAATATAATTGTAAATCAAGATGTAGTAGTGATAGATATACCTCTTATTTTTGGCTTATGTTCATTAAGAGACTTTACAGCCAAGATAGGAGGATATATGTCCCTTGATTGGTCTCACCTCATCTTAAGAACCAAATATGTTTCAAAGATGAAGATATTATCTAAGCCATTATATAAGGATCATATCACTAATGAACCAACTACAAAGTTAGAGGCAACTCATGCTATGATGAATAAAGAAGAAAGGGTTTTTGTTGAGGAGCTAGGTAAATAGACTAGATATAATCACGAAGAAGAAAATGATCATTTATTATCTATGATGCAAAGTGACCGATATGGAAATTGCGATTCTATTGGTCTGGGTACTTACATTATACTTGATGAAGATCATAAAATCCCAAATGTTCTAGAGGAAGAAAAGTTAAAAGATACCTCTTTTATCAATCCTCAAGTCTCTCAATGTGAATTCAACATTCTGAGTGAGAATTCACAAGCGTATTCCTTAATCTCTAATGAAGAAGAAATAATTTATGACTTTCTTCTTACTTTGCAAGATGATGAGGAAGAGCATGGACATTTCCTTGATCATGATTTAAATGATTTGTTTGAAATTATTGGATCAGGTTATACTATTTTTTAGGGAAGCTATGAGCCAATTGCAAAGGAAAAAGATAGTATTGAGACTCAGTTACATATGCAAAATTATTGCACTCTTTCAAAATTATCCTTTCAAGAGGTTGGTAATTTTGAAGTCATAAAGAGGATGATCATGTAATAGAACTTGAGTTTGAAGTAGAAGGAGTTAAGTCAATAAATGATATATGTAAAAAGGCTTCTGTTGATTAGAAAATAGTCATTAATTTTTTGATAAGACATACCAATATCAATAGCCAGCATTCGATGATCTTCCAAGAACAAGAAGAGTCTATATATGTTGGAAGCAGGTTTGACTCAGACTCACCTAAATGCAGGCTAGACACCATGGCATATAAAGAAAGCAAGTCACTAGAGCTATATAAATTTTAAACACTTGTCTGGCAATATAAGCTAGCTTGTCATGAAAGAGATTTTATAAATTCTTCTTTTGATCCAAGAGGGAGATAAAGATACTATGTAATGTAGTTAGGTAGTTTCCCCTTTCTGTATTGCTTTGTTTTCCCATTTTTTCTTTTCCCACTTTTCTTTCAAATAAGTGTTCTTTGAACACATAGTCAGCAGCTCAGAATTTTCAAATTTTTCAAAATTCTCCTATACATTGAATGTTTCCCAAATATTTAGAAATCCCCAAGGTGCCTTGCACTGCCACTTACATAACGTGTCTATCTCATTGTTCCATAAATATTGAGTAGGATTTATTAATGGTTATCTGAGTTTATTGCCATTTTGAGACTTGATAGGTCAATAAATACCTCTTAGCAAGAGTTAAAGCTTACAAGTTCTCAAACATTCTTGCATCTGTGCAAAAATATCCTGTTACTTACATTTTATGTGCCTAGTAAACTTGCTTCAGTGAAAGTGTTTCTATTTTGTAAAAGTTCATACAAGTTATCACAGAGAAGATATAGAGATGGAGGGGGCACAATCTTCACATCAAGGAGCTGGGATGTATGAATCCCTTGATAAGTTTCTTGAAAGTAAGTCATATGCTTCAAATCTTGTGCAACCATTGAAGACCTATCCAAGGACCAAAATTCTTGAAGTTGGTTAAGAAAGTGACCCAGTGAAAATAAAAGATTATGCAGATGGTGTCATAGACCCAATTCTTTAGAGAGCTAGTAGCAAAACTCTTAGAGAAGGGGCACATCAAAGGTGTCTAAAAAGGGCCAGAGTAGGGCAATATGAAAAAATTTCCCTGAGGATATGGACTTCACAACTAGCACAATTCATTATCCCAGTTGTGCATCCATGCCTCAACTTGGTCAAATTATGTGCATATTTTTTCCATGCACCCTCATGCACCATTCAATGAGGTCCATTCACGGTGCAAATCACACTGTAGACTATCAGGGATATGTTAGCCCTGTATCATGATAATACAGCTACATTTCCCATTATTACTAAAATGCAAAGAATGTGGGCAAACATCAATACTTAGTCGAGGTTCTTGAGATATGAATTACAAATGGGTGATGATGACACTACGGTGCCCACACTCCCCGCAACAAGAGCCCAATTTGCACAAGTTAGCCAAGACACACTGTCTATGATGGCTTTCATCTTTGACATGAAAGATGATATGGCAATTTATGCAGAACAAATGGCTATCCTCTTTAAGATGAAGACCATTGATAAAACTCAGGAGTATAGGCTCAACTTCTCTAAACAAATTGCTTTCTCAATGGTGGAACAACTGGCACATTTCAAATCAAAAGGAGTGTTTAAGTACTCTTCTTATTTGTTTCACCTCATGTTATTTCATAATTTTGACCTCTTTGCCCAACATATGTACCTTGATATGTATGACCCCAGTTTTGATCTCCAAAGAACCATTCCTGTGTCTACATGGACACATATTTTGTCAAACACTATTAATCCATATAAACTCTAGGAATTATTTGTTACCCCTACTTTTTGTCATCTCAGCCCTGAACCAATCATGAATATATTATTCCCAAGTGTTTCAAACCTTTTGGCCAGTTGCCTAATTCCTTGCGATTTCTATTTTGGGTCTCACCATACAATATTAAGAGTCCATGGTTTTTGTGGGGAACCAATAATGCTACCTAAGATTTTAACTCTTAGGTTAGCATTCTTAGAGGTCACCAGGTAGGTGATAGTAGTAGACAATGATTATGGCTTCGGGAAGAGGAAAAGAAAAATGTATGACCTCTCATGGATGACAACCAGCATGGTTTTGGAAACCAGAGATGTTGAAGTTATGTTTCTCAAAAAGATAGCCTTTATTGGTTTCCCTCTGGTAGAAGACAAATGGGTTTATGACCCAAATGGTTTCATAGCCTCCTAGATAAGGAATAATAGGGTTACAACCAAAATTACACATGAAGGCCGCCCCTTTTAGGAGAATAGAAGAAATACTAGGGAAGACACTCTTGGATTTTATGTTGAGTTAATAGACTTGCCCCTTCCACAAAATAGACCCTGGGAAACATTCTGTGTTAAATAGAGGGATTATGATCCTAAAGTTAGAATGAATTCTAACTTAAGAAGGACATTAAATAACAAAGATTAAGATGATGAGAAAATAGAGGCCTATTGGAAATATAGGTAGGAAATTTTTCAAACAACCCATTTTTTCAGAGACGTAGAAACATATGAGAGATGGGAAGAACTATGGGATGAGTGCCATCTCTCCCCTGTATCTAGCCTAGAGACAAGTAATTTGCCGACACCAAGTGTAGAGTAGGAAGCTAGGGCTAGGTCAAGCCAAGAGTCACAATCCTCAAAGCAAACTATAGCTACAGTAACTATATCAGTTTGGCCCCAATCTCTCAGTGTCATGGAAAAGCAAAAGAGTGTGGTTCCTTTACCATCACAAGCTTCCCCATTGGCCTTGGTTATAGATATTCCCAGTTCTCCACAAGCATCATTGAAAGGAGAAGAAATGTAGCCAAAAGAAGAGACACCCAAGAAATGAAAGAGGGTGCAGTTTTAATTTGATTCAAAATAGGAGATAAACACCCCATAATGCCTATTATAGAGTACTGTAATTGCTCCTCAGGTAAGTATTATTCCTCCTCCTTCTCAGTCTATTTCATCTCTTGTTGGCATGATGATTTCATCTAGCCAGATGACATCCCCTACCACTTTTGTCACTCCCATTTCTCACTTTGCCCCATCTGTGCCACCTTAGGCTTTAACATTACCTCATTTCTTCCCCTCTATTCCTAAGAAACTTCCCCCTAAGATTTCCCATAGCCAACAATTGGCTATTCAATATGGTTTACCATAGGGACATCCTTTTGTGGGTGGGCACATTACCTCTCCTTCTACCTTCTAGACCCAAGCGAATGTTGCTAGGAAGGCAAGGGAAGCATAAAGAGAGAAAAAGAAGATCAAGGAAAATAAAGCATTGGCTACACCCCATCTATAGTCACAATTTGACCCCATTTAGCAGCAATTGACAGTGACTCATTTGTCACCAAATGTAATAAAGCCAACTAAGCAGATGTAGTCTGAGGACTACACAATGAATGTAGTGGCCATTGACATTTCCCTCTTCAAGCCACAAGCCAAAATTGAGCTACTAGATGAATCCACTTTTTCAGTTGTTGAAGACTACTTAAAGACATCAAGGAGGCTACAAAAGATGGAGGCTGATTTAGCCAAGGAAAAGGCAAATTGTAACAGTTTGACCATAGAGAGCAATAAAAAAGAAAATGAGATAGAGAATCTAAATAAATAGTTGCAAGACATTATTTCTCTTCAGACTCAATGGGTAGTCTAGGCCCAAAATGATTCCTTAAAGGCAGGGCTCACACAGGTAAAGGATGTGGTGATGACCCTAAGAAATGAAAAAGTAGCATTGCAAGAAAAATGCAAGGAACACTTGTTTCAGGTTATCTAATTGCAACAAAAGCTACTAAGTGAATAAAATAATATTGTGGCTATACAAGCCCAATTTCAAGCAGAGTAATAGAGAGAAGCACAATTAACATTGGAGTTAGCCAATAGGCCAAAGAGTGTCAGAGTTTTAAGTCTGGTAAAGGAGCTCTATGAATCCATGTGGAAGAGAATCTCTTCAGAGATTATTCAGCTCAAGCCTTCTCTCACCTTTTTACTAAATGCATATAAATTGTGTGAAAAGGTGGATAAATTAGTTGCAAACACTCTGGCTATAGTTTTAGGGAGAGTTTTAGACTTTGAAACACTGTTGTAGAAGCTTTACGATGAAATGGATGGAACATTGTCAGTAACAGGAATCTATTATAGAATGGTCACTGCTACGCAAGTAAATGAGGCTCTCAATTCCAATTCCATAGCCATCAGTTGTAGAGAGCTTCTAGATGTCATGAAGGAAGGAATCAATGAAATGAAATAACATATTGAAGATCTAGTGCAATTAGGTCTTCCTTCTATGTTTCTTGATGACAACACTGTGCTAATGGTAGATGAAATTGAACCTTTGTTGTTGGCTAAACAAAATGATTAGATATTTTTCTAAGATCTAAGGGATGAATCTTCAGTCCCTGAAGTAAAAGTTATCTTGATCTTGAATTCAAATTGAAGGCTACGGTTAAAATTTGCAAATTTTTTCACACAAGGATATTATTAACCTTGATTTAACCTTCAATGAATTGTAGAATAAGTAGGGGTTATCTGATGATGAGTGGTCTACCTACAAAATAGCATTGCTAAAGCTATAATTTTGAAATTTTGATCTAGCAAGAGTTGTGGTTTCTTTTTGAGTAGGCTCAAAAGTCCTTGGGGTCACCAATAACTATAGAGTAAAAAATACTCTACATTTCATTATGAGTTTAGTCACATGCTACAAAATTATGTTCTCACATACTTTGGTTTGAGATAGCAACGTTTTGAAATAGAGTGCAAGTGCTAATTTTCCTTTTGATTCATTTTGTCTAAGTGTTGAAATCAAGTGGAAGCTACCAATTGTCATTGTCTGAGGCACTTTTCTCAAGTGGAAGCTGACAAGTGTCATCATCTGAGACACCTTTCATATTTTATATGATTTGGTCGAGACATGCCATGTATTTCATAGTAACTCAATGGAATGAACCAAGCATCAGCATTTACATTTCATATCGACACCCACATTTCATCTCTTTTCAGTGAAATGTTTTAACAAGCTAAGTATCCAGATCACGTAGAAAGTGCCAAGTGACAATCATGGAAGGTCTTAATTTTTCATTTCTAAAAGTGATATAAGATGCCACATACCCTAGTAGAAGAGATTGGAAGCCACCATGTGTTGAGATATAAATTATCTTCATTTTTGCTTCACTGATATATCAAAGACTGTGGTGGGTCTTAAGTGCTGTTTCCAAAGCAAGAGAAAGCCACCAGGTGTCGCTATTCATGTAAATATGAAATTAGACCCATTTGTTTCTATGGTATAAATAGAGTAAAGTGGAGACTACCATGTGTCACCTTCTGCAAGTTTCTAAAAAGGTAGCTAAAAGAAGCAGAAACTACCATGTAACCTCAAATAAGTAAAGCAGAGATTGCCATGTGTCCTTTTATGAAGCAGTGGAGATTTCCACCTGTCCCTATGCCCCTTTCAAAGTTAATGAGGTAAGAAATGATGTGAGTCTTATTTTATTTTAAGCTGTTGAAGTTTTGCGGAAGTGGATTGTGATAGGTGTCAAAGGTGGAACACTCATAAGCAAAGCCACAAAAGGAGTATAAGTTACATGGAAAGTGCCACATGTCTTGGATATGTGCTGCGGAACCCACCAAGTGTCATCCTCCGGTGTTCCTAAATTAATAAGAAGGTTTTCAAGAAATTAGATAAGTATTACCTAGTGTTTAAGAGAAGGGAGCATCATGTAATCTGTTTCAGCCAATGAAATGCCAGAAGATAAAGCATTTCAAAATCTATAAAATATCTTCTGTTAGACACTTCTAGTTTAGTTAGATTTTAGTTGGGCTGTTATATTGGGAACAAGTAGACAATTCAGAGTGAATCTAAGGCTATAAATAAGGGTGCAGAGATCACTAGAAAGGGGAGGAGATACCAAAGAGAATTTTTTTAGAGAATTATTGTTAAGAGTTTAGACTTTTTTAGAGCTGTGACTAGGAATATCATTTGCCTTTGTTCTATCTTCTTAAGTTGGAAGGTTTATGTAACTGTTCATGTTTCTATGCCTTTTATGTGATTGGAGAATTAATGAGAAGATTGAGTCCTATGCCTTTTTTGATACTTTTTGTGTTATTACAAAATTAGTCTACCTTGTGTTGTCAAGAGTTTAGACTTTCTAGAGCTGTGATAAGAAATGTCATTTGCCTTTGTCCCATTTTCTTGAGTTGAAAATTTTATACAACTATTAATGTTTTTGTGCCTCTTATGTGACTAGAAAATTCAAATAAGAAGATTGAACCTTGTGCCTTTGTTGACATTTTCTGTATCACTGCAAAATTAGTCTATGATGTGAGCCTTTGTTTCTATTGTTTCCATCTTTTACATTGATCATGCACTTGTTTGCTCTTAAATGTAAATGAATCTTACATATAGTCTCATTTTGCTCAGGATTAAGGTTGAATTACATTTAGGTGCATCACCATAGTTAGATTTTCTTTCTTGCATTTATGTTTTCATTAAAATTCCTATCCCTTTTCCCAGTATACACTTGATATAAAGAAGAGACCAGCTTCTTAAAAATCTGGAGGTTGTTTTAAGTCACAAGTCCCACATCTTGAAACTTCCCATTGTTTATGTTAGAACAAGCACAATTTTAAATCATCAACATGCACCACATAAAAAATTTACTAAATTCACAAATCCTCTAGTGTTTCTTATTAATAAACTAGTCAGGTTTCAACACATATCTCTCTATACACTTAGGTATAGAGGTTGATATGATTAAAACTCTTCCACATGAATATTACTATGATGACAATGCATATTGTGATTTTTACCAAGGCCATATGCATTCTAATAATAGATGATTTTCTTTGTGATATAAGCTTCAGGACTTATGTGAGTCCCAACAAATTACACTTGATGGGTCTCCTACCATGGGTTTTGGATCACATCTAGGGAATCATAAGAATTGAAAAATGTTCAATAATCTGCTATAAGACCATATTATAATGAAAATTATACAAGTTCAAATATGGAGATAGAAGTAAAATTATCATCATGGAGCTTTGGAATTGATGGTAATGATTTATAAATAGGATCTTGAATAATATTAAGTGGAGTTTCATCCACATTTTCTGAAGATGTAACATTAATATTATCTTTAGGAGAAACAAGACTATGGTGGTATACTTGAGAATGCATCATCACTAGGCATAGTAGGCATACATGGAATATATGGTGTCTTTGGAACATATATGTCCACTTCAAATTTCTATCCAATTTGTAAACCCAAAATTCCTCTTGGTCACTTTTAATTTTTTTAGTACCATTGTAACAAAAGCAATGTTTTCATTGTAATCACCAAGATAAAACATAATCATCCACAATTGAGCTCTTTATCTAGTGAATACAGATGTACCCTAATTGAAACCAAGGGAGTCAAAATTTTAGCACAGAGATTACATGATAATATGCTATCTCTTTACACAAAAAATGCAAGCCATCATAGACTAAATCATTGCATGGTGATTCATATCGCAATCGGTTTGCACCCATAATTATCTTTAAAGATGAACTTTAATATTTTGACATTGTTAAGGGTTTGGAATTACTAGCTTTAACTATCAATTATAATTTTACACTCTCTCTTTACATAACCCCTCTTACCAATACATATATACAATATGTCATGATATGTGTGTGTGCATATTATGTGTGATATATGTATATGTATATGTATATGTATATGTATATGTATGTACGTATATACATACATACATGCATAAATACATACATACATACATACATACATACATATATATATATATATAGACATATATATATATATATATATATGTATGTATGTATGTATGTATGTATGTATGTATGTATATGTATATCATAATATTTTTATATATTAGACTGAGTAATATTATATATAAACTATAAATTTTATATTAAATATATTATACTAAATTAATCTCTATAGAGTGATAAACATACCATGATCTACAAATTTCCTTCAAATGAAAACATGTGGTTATTTCCTTCTCAAATTCTTTGACTATTGGAAACAAACCCTTGTACCATTCTCTATAGTGATTCTCCCAATCTAGCCATGCATACATTTCCTTGTCACACTATGTTATGATATTGGAGTGAAGATTTAAGCTCTCAAAATTAGTATGTAGAGCATTGATCATTTTATGAAAATTAGTAGAAGAACAACACCAACAATCCTTTCACTACCATTGTAACAAAAGTAATTTCTCCATTGTGATCACCAAGACAAAATGTGATCCACCAAAATTCATCTCCTTATTTAGTGAATATAGATGTGCCCTGATTGAAACCAAGGGAGTTACAATTTTTATTTACAGATTACATGTTAAGAGGCTATCTCATTACACAAAAAATGCAAGCCATCATAGACTAAATCAATGCATGTTGATTTAGATCCCAATTGCTCTGCGCCCACAATAATCTTTAAAGATGAACTTTAATATTTTAACATTGTTAAGGGTTTGGAATCACTAAATTTAACTATCAATTATAATTTTACACTCTTTCAATTTATATAACCCCTCTTACCAATACATATGAACATACATTATATGTCACGATATGTGTGTGTGTGTGTGTGTGAATGTGTTTATATATATATATATATATATTAAACAAAGTAATATTATATATAAATTATATATTTTATATTAAATATATTATACTAAAGTATATAATATATAATTATAAATTTATTTATAAACTATATTAACATATATATTATATAATAGTAATAATATTAAAATATAATATAATCTATACTATTGTAATATTATATTACATTATATAATATATATTGTTAGTATATATTTTAAATAAACATTATATATATATATATATATCATTTTAATATTATTTAAATATATCACTTATCTTCAATTCGACTTGACTACTCCCGACATGCATTTGCATTCAAAAATAGGTGAGAATCCCCAATGAATTTGAAATTTAAATTTAATTTGAAAAATAAAGTCTATATAATTTTCACACATTTTCAAGAAGAAAAAAAACCACCAAACATGTCTGACCAGATATATTCCTATTCTTAGTTTTTTTAATCAAACATACACTGTAGAGAACTAACAAATTGCAACAAAGTAGGTTGTATATTGTCTAAAGCATTGACCATATTTATTACTATCATTTCTATAAATCCTTATTTGTAGGTATTTAATCTTAATAGTGTTAAATATATATATATATATTTTTACTCTATCTAAAATGTGTGATTTATTTGTGTTGATTTGGCCCTTTTATTCATTGTTTAGCATTTTATGTTATGAAATCACTAAGATTCAAATAGTCTACAAGATTGAAATCACTAAGAGGAGAACCCTAGCCATGTGGGCTACAAGATTGAATATGATATTAGTAGGTAAAAGAGTTAGTATTTTTGATGTATACACATCATAGATTCTAGATATATGGAAAGTTATGATATGACTTGTGACACAATGAGTGTTATGTCACAAGTCAAATGATTAGGTACCATTATTTATGGTAGCCTTAAGTAGGATGATCCTAAAAAAAGGAATATTTTATGGTCTTGGATCTATCATCTAGGTCTATCTCATACATGATCTTTATGAGGTACTAGTCAGAGGATAAAATTTGATAGGATCAATCATATTATTGATGGCTTGGATCTATGAGAGGTTTCCCATATATCAACCAGCTAGGTTACCTCATGCAATCAATGATAGGTTACCTCAAGTGTAGAGATAGAGAGAGGACCAAGTATCATAGGTCATGCCCCATGTGCTAGCTCTATAAATGATGAGATGTGTAGACATAGTGTGGTAGCCATATAGGCACATAATGACTACATGGATAATTTGGTACATAGTTGCACCAACTATAATGAGAATGAAGGTGATTAGAACTATACTTAGTGTTAAGAGCCACATCTGGTAGCATAGGTACTATGATAGATGGGTTTACCTCATCTAGTGGTACTAATATTGATGCTTGAGTAGTGGGTTTGGCATGTGAGAGAGCTATGTGGAAGGAGGGGACTAGGGCCACTAGTGATGAGGCCGATGCTCAAACCATGTCATGAGTAGCCATGGACTGGGAGATTAGGATAGGGAGTAGATTAGGAGGAGAGGGATGTGGAGGTATTAGCATTAGAGATACGACCAATATATCTATATTGAGATGAGCTATGACCACTAAGGAAAAAACATCGATAGAGGTAAGAGAAGCAGGAGAGAGTGGAGACTATTACCATCCCTAATGACCCAGTACGTGAGCCAAAGGAGATATGTGTTGAGGATGAAAATTGTATCATAAATGAATCAACCCTTTTGCCTATTAAAAAGGTCAAGTTAGAATTTTACTAGTCTAATCGTAGGGGTTCTAAATGTTCACCTAATATCCTAAAGATGAGAGTGGGTTTTTATTATAAACTATGAGAAATAATCAACAATTTATCATGATAACTTATTTGATTATAACAATCAAAAATTGATTTATCAAATCATGAATCAGTTTAAGCTAAGAATCTATAATCTATTCTATCAAATAGTGAAAACCTATTAATTAAATAGTCTCTTGAATAATAGAAACCTAATTCTATAATATATATGAATATTCAATTGATATCTTCACTTCTTGATTATAATGCTTTTGGATTAACCTTAAAGAAGATCAAATAAAAATAGAAATACCAAAGAAGAGAGAGTAAGACAAATGCGTAAGAAAAAGAATAAACAAATAACTAATAACAAAGTAAACATTTAATCATATATAAAAGAGAAATAAACATAGAAAAGAAAATGAACTAAGAAAAGAATCTAATCTAAACAAGAAAGGAATTAAAAATAAACCAATCTAAAAATCAAATCTTAAAAAGAAAAAGACAAATATAAACTAAGGAAAAAGAGAAAAGATCAAACTAAATTTGAATTAAACTTGAAACCTATCAAAATAAACTATCAAGAGATTTAATGATATAAGCAAAAGACTATTACCAGATTTAAATAGTTTACTAAATGAAAATGATCTAGTTAAATTACTTGACAAGATAGAAGATAAACTGAATTAAGATAAATAATAAACTAATACTCAATCTAAATCTAATATAAAATTGATAAGGAAAAGTTAATAAACTTGAACAAAATAAGAACACAAAATCAAAGCTATTAATAAAAATAAAATATATCCTAACTAGAAATAAATAAGCTAAAACTAACTAAATAAGATAAGATAAAATATAAAATCAAAAGAGACCTATTAAATAAATTAAACTGACATAGACTTTAATCTAAATATTGAAATTATTTAAGTAAACCAAAAATGACTTAAGAGAAATGTATAACGATCAAAGTAGACAAAAATATGAAAAGAATCAACCTAAGAATTAGAAAATATAGATATTCTAAACTAAACTAACAAGAATACAAAGATTATAAATTAAACTATATCTAACAAAGAAACCAAATTTAGAAGAAATTTGAAGATTCTATTTGTACTAAAATTAGAGTTAATTAATTAAAAATATGTGTTAGTCTCAAAATGAGAGTCATCTTAACAAAAAAAGATAAAATTCAATGAAAAAACCAACATCCTTCCTCTAAAAACTTTGAAATAAAAATTTATAATGAAATAGATCAATGAAATGTCATGGAACAGTGAAATTATCATCATTATTTAGGTTGAATACTTGAAATCTATGCATAAGACTACAAATAGCAATCATCAAAAGATATTAAACTTAGAAAAATTTAGATAATCAGTAATAGATGATAAATATTACTAGATATACCTATGTTGCATATGTGATTACTTAGCCATCAGATAAAGTACCATTGGGTCTATTTGTAAAAGTTGTACTATCTCAGAGAAGTTGCATAGAAAGAAGAGATAACTGATTGACTTTTAGAAAATTCTTAATTATTCAATAAATGTTGTGCTTCTATCTTCAAATTATTGCTTGATCTCTTCTTATACCCTCAACTCAGTTACAAAATAAGTTATAACTAACTTTAGTTATTTATTAGTTAATGTTAACTAATTGACTTTAAACAAAGTCAATTAATTAGACTAGAATTGGTTAAGGACATATTTAGTTACAAAGTGTTAATTTGATCAAGGTAATTAAAAAATAATAGACTTTGGGTACTAAACATTAATAGGTGGGGACCCATATTAATTAATAATATAGTAGAATACACACTAATCATAAAATAATAAATTAAAATTGATAGATTGTACTTATGTTTAACCATAATGCATTTTAATTAATCTTAAGCATATATAATTCTATCAAAAACTCTAAAATCACTATATATACCCAAATTTACAAAAAATTATCAAGTTTGAAGTATAAAAGTGTCCAAAAAAATATCAACTTCTACATGGAAAAGTTCAACACTAACAAAAAATTATCTTGTGGATAACCAATAGTCATATGAATCTGATAGCACTTTAATTGTGTGTTTGTCCTGATCATGAATACAAATGTTATATTCCATATCAATTGTAGTAAAAGGAAGTAATCTAGTTCTCAAGTCAAATATGATATCATTAACTTCTAGCTTGATTCTTTTTATCAATCTGACCTCCTTAGGTGCTTCAAGTTTAGTCCATTTCATAGTAGTATTGTTTTTTATAGTCTAAAGTGGAATATCAATGGTTTTCTTCCTATTGACATACTCCTTACCTCCTATATTTAGTGTTTTATACCTTAAAAGGGGCTCACTATGGGCACTTGACAAGTTCAAATTTCTACATTTCATACCAAGGTCTGCATTAGATGGGGTAGGTGTTTTTGAAAGAGTGGCTGGCCATCTTCTTAAAATATTTACAATGAGTTGGATCCACCTCAAGCTAATTGGGTTGATCAACAAGTAATTGATTAGTAGGCAATGGTTCATCAACTTGTTCACCTCTAAAATTAGGGGGTTGTAATGGTAAAAAATGAGGATCATGCTCTAGATGATGAGAATAGCTACTTTGTGAGTGTGTATGTGCTCCAAATCTATATCCATGAAATCCCATACAACCTCTAAATCCTCTATTGAATGGGTTAGTATTCAAATTATTCAAAATATTCCATAAATCTAGGTCATAAACATCAAAATGAATAGACATCCTTATGCCCCTAGGTAATCTAGGTCCAAAATGCCTAGAATAGAACCCAACCCTATTAAAAACTTTGTTATGGCCTAATTAACTACCACCTCTATTATAATTTTTCCCCCATCCTCCATCATTATTACTCCCAATTGGATGATCCCACACAAACATATTACAAATATGAAAATATAGTGGCAAAAACTAAGTTTGGAAACAAAAGTCTAAAGCAAAAATGCAAAAGAAACTGAAATCTACACTACAAAAATACACTCTACTATATTTGAATTCACAAAATTTTGATATCAATCATAATTTAATGTTAATCTCAATATCTATCTTTAAATAAAAATTCAAAACCTTTATATTGAGATAAAATTTCAAATGTAACTTCATGTTTCCAAAACTAAAAAAATCCATGAAAAATATCTACATATATAAATATATAGATTTTTTCCATTTTCAATTATCATAGTTGAATAATTTAACCTTTAATTCCTATAAAACATTTGCACTTCCCAATATTGTTTAACACATTCTATATTGAAATCAGACTAGAGTTCTCAAAGATCACTACTATACCCAATTGCATCATAAATAATGAACTATAATAACCATTCAAGCACTTTTTATATCCACAGTCATCAACATGAAACTAGAATCATATAAAACTCATGAAAATTTATCAAAATTATGTAGACTATCAAACTTATGCAATAAAATTTCACCAATCCCTAGCCACCTCATGATTTTGAAAATACTCAAAATATAACATACTAAATCACCATTATCATTTTCAAACTACTTGACAATTTACATATATAGTTCATAAAAATATATATATATATATATAACAATATTCACTAAAATTCCTCATAATTTCTAAATTCATTAGCATCACCACTTGTTTGCTTTTATATTAAAAAACACTTACACAATCTTAGAAAAGAAAAACACTAAATCTATAACCAGTCTCAAATGAAGGTACTTACATGCTTAACTTCTCTATAAATTTATAAAATTGAGATCAAAAACTCATATGCATGAAGACTAATTAAAAGAATTTAAGTCTTTCTAATATTTCATATCATGCCATTATTTAAAGACAAATAGAAAGTAATTGTAAACTAAGAGGGTTCTCAAAATGCATGTGGTGTATAAAACCCTTCACTCTAGATTTTAAGCATGACAACACTTTGAAATTTTTCATGTAGCCATACCATGAAATTTCATACTCAAGAAAGAAAATTTAACTTTCATACACACAAAAATTTAAAATAATCTATTGTGTAAATATTGGACACTATTATAACAAAAGTTTCCTTCAAAATAGGTTTTGCATAGAAACATTAAAAAATAAAAATCCCACGACATATGTAAATATCTTTTATAACATCCTAAAAATAATGATAAATTATATTCATTCAAAACTAAATAAAAATTCAAACCCTTCTACATGTGAATCTCTCAAATTCTTATATAACCTTTCCCTTCAAAAAACAAAACTTTTCTCATCATGCAAATATCTACGAATTCATAGAAACTCTTTTATTTTATGTTCACAACTACATACATACACTTTTTGAATCATTGAATGTAAAATATCAACATGATTCAAACATTCCAAACAAATGACAACCACTAAATGCAAAAGACTCACTGAAAACTTAAAATAATTTCCATTTTCTTCAATTAAAAGCTTAGAACTTATTTCCATGTAGACAAAAAACATCCAAACTTATCTTTTTCATTTCAAAACCTTCATTTATTGACATAATGCTCTTTGATGAGAAACTAATCAATACAACTTGACATACCTATCTTCTAAGCTCAATTCTTTGCCATATATCCTTTCTATGCATTGCTTTACAACTCACCAAATTTCTTGCCAAGGCTTTACTTTTTCCAAGTGCTTGCAAATGGATGGATAGAATGAAGAAATTCAACCTTTTATTTAACACCCTTGGAAAAGTAACTACCTCGATGACATGCTAAGATACCATTATTTCACATTAAATTCTATGTACTTAATAATCACACTAAGTCACTTCATCGATCTGACAAATCTAGAAACAAACCAATCTTCATATTAAACATGCTACTAAATTTTGTAAACTGACGTGATCATTAAGTCATAAATTCCCATTACCTCCAAATGTATAAACAGTCTTGAAACACACAAACTCACTTAATTGCATATGCCAACTCACCATCCTCAAAAACAAATATGCTAAGTGGTGTCTAACTTAGGAAATGTTTACTTCATTATACATTAAGGGGTTCATAACACTTAATAATGATGTCAAAGTTATTGATTTACTAAGCAATGTGACCAAAGGGTTTTTAGTTTTAGCTAGTCTCATGACTGATTCACATAATGAATACCTTTAGAAATGCAAACACATTTATCCTAGAAATGAAGAATCACATTATACCATGAGTATCGAGATAGGTATCCTTAGGTAGATGTGTAGACACTATAATTACATCACACACTTGCATAACTCCCTGTGTTGAAACCCCCTTGATCACCTTTTAATAATTAACCTTCATAACCCATGTTTTCACCTTAAAATATTTAATTAAGTTAATTAAAACCCAATTATGCACCTCACCTAGCCACCTTGTCCTAATACTAATTCTTACCCTCTGAGTCACCTTGAGACTTAGTCTCCTAATCCTAACTACTTATGACTTATTCTCACCCCTAACATGAATTCCTAACTAACTATGTTCTTCATAGCCTTGTATTTTTACCATTTTATAATGAACACCACACTTAGCAAGAGAAGCAATATAAAATGGGCTAAAAATAGCCCTTTTACCTATTCTCATGCCATCGACATCATTCAATGCTTGGCTGACATTGGTAGGATAGTCGATGTCTATTACATAAGCATAATTCTAAATTAGTATTCAGGTCAAAAAATAAAGAATTCATACATAGGATTTTAGAAATTAGAGCATCCTACATCATTTTTGACATCCAAGATTATCATTACTTTGTAAAAATTTATCTAGATCAAGAATTGATACACTGCATAGAGCTTGAACTCTTGAGGACTAGTTGCATATGCTTGTCTTGTCTGTTCACCCATAAATTCACCAAGCCTCATTAGAGTCATCTATCTGGTAGTCACAATTCACCCATTTTACTACCTAAGTATATCTTGGTGTTTTCTAAGTCTTTAAATATTAATTTCATATTTTTTTTACATTATACTTTTTATTGTTTCACAAACCCTAATTCCTTCCATAGAGGAGCTATAAATCTCCCCACCCACTTCTCTCTATCTCAACATACAAACCCTCTATCTAGACTCCCTTAAGGCTTACCCACCTCCTTATAACTCTTCTCATCCTCACAACCTAACCATACTCCTATTTTCCCTCCCAAAAAACCCCTTTTCTAACTCATTCAAATACTACTACCCCAATTGACATCATCGATCCCAAATCGACATTAGTGACCCAACTGATATTGATGACCCCAACTAACATTGATCCTTTAACTAATGTCGACTACTATGTTTCTAAATGAATAACCTCAAAATCACTTAACAACCTTCTTAAAACATAGACCTGATTTATCATCTTGTACTGTATTATATTTTTCTACACTCAGGCCTACAACATGGTAAATAGAACTCTAACTCTATCTCTTTTTACTCTCTTTACTTGCATTTATTTTAAACTTTGTTTTAATATAGTGAACTATCATCCTAAGGAAGTTTAAAAATTCCTAAAACAAGTGCATAGCATGGTAGTATGCACATATCTTCACTAAAAACTATTGTATATAGTGTTTTATTATCTATAGGTGTCTTCCTCCATAACCAAAGAGGGGAATCTACAAAGCATATAATGGTGTGAACTTATCCAAGTTTTAATCTCTCTCTCTCTCTCTCTCTCTCTCTCTCTCTCTCTCTCTCTCTCTCTCTCTCTCTCTCTCTCTCTCTCTCTCTCTCTCTTTTATTTCTCTCTCTCTTTGAATATAAAATAAACTTAAAACATAGTGAAACATTTTGGCATGCTCATTGGGACCCTAGAGTTTTTATAGGTTCATTACTTATCTAGATATTCATATAGGTGCACCACAGTGAAATTTTCATTCCTTTCACTTTATCTCTTTGTCTTTCTCAAAAATGAAATTTTGAACTTTTTATTTTTTATTTAAGGAAATAACTAAAATTTTACTTCCCTATCATTCTCCTCTTCTTTTAACTCTAAAATAAATTCATTATTTTCCTACAAGATAAAAAGAATACCTTCTTTTGTTTGCCTCTTTTGAGCATTAGGATAGTTAATTTCATCCTCTTCTCTTATTCACCATTATTTTCATCTAAATTTAAACATTTTTAATTTGGGTTTAAAACTCACTACATTTCATTGTTTTGTTTGTTACATTTAGCTCACCTAGTTAAAGTAAGCATCATGAATAAATCATAGAACACAAATGTTACACAACTAGATCACTCTCACAAAAGTAAACATCTAAGTTCACTTAAGATAAGGTACATTGGGATTTCATCACCCAGTGAATCAGCTTACCCTACCTGGTGATCTCACTTATATTTTACCACTAAGGAGAGGACCCACTCTATTCTCTGACGGAGTATAAACTCTAGACAAGTGGTATATTCTAGCTAAGTGGCCCAACTCAGCTACAAGACCCTAAAGTATGGGGAGAAAGCCCCTATAATAAGCCACATACCTAGTCTAATATATATTTTATTAAGCATTGAAACTAACCTAAAACCATCCGTAGACTACTCATCTAGTTCTTATTTCACAAACCAATTTTACTCTCACACTTTCTAAGGAATAAGCCATCAAGAGACTAAAATTAATTCCTAGGAGTTAATGTTTAGTGGTTGCATGTTTCTTTTCTACTTCCTTTTGTCTTCTACATTTTTGATTTAGTGAGGACATTTCCTTTATCAATTTATACAATCCAAGAATTTATACTTCTTAGATTCTATTAACCTCTAGTTTCAAGTTTTTTTGTGTCTTTTATCCTTGCAAAGACCTATTGTATCCTTTGTTTTACCCAAATTTTTCCCTTAGGTTGCAAAAACCTTGGATTTTTCACCTTTCTAGATTTCACAGTCAAAAACATCGATAAGGTAACCATCGTCAGTGGTCTTATTACTTATCAACATTGGTCAGATAACTGATATTGGTGACTATGTGTTTTCATAATTTTTAGCCTACTTAAAATAGCAAGCTAAAATTACTTACCTAACTACACTCAAACCCAGTTTTCTAATTCTTTATCATTAATACACAGTCCCAAGCCTACCTTTATCCCTTTTTCATGGTCTTGATGTGTAGCTAAACTAAAATTCTTACCAATTATGCAAGTTGACAACCACTCCCACCTTCCCGTCTCCTTTCTGATTCTATCATGGAGCATACTTCATCTACAAAGAATACCCCTATGACTACCAATCCTAAAAAAATCCCCCTTTGTACATGAAAGAGATCTTGACTTCATAAAATTTCTTGATCATAAAATTTTATCCCTTCACCATTATCTCACCATGGGCCAAACCCATAACAATGTAGGAGATCCCCTTTATGGGACGCTAACTTATTTGATGGAGACAATTGTAGTCTCAATGGTTTCCACCATTTCATCTATGGTCACCCAAACTAGTACTTTAATAAGTGACCTAACCATTAATAACCCTCAAAGTTAATCCATCCCAATCATTCAGTCTCATCTTCTTAACCCAACTTTTGTAATAGCTCTCTTAGCCTCACAACCACAACTAGCCTAACCAATTCAAACACCATTTCAAAACTTAGTAGTATCCATCCCATAAACTCTTCCACCCATAATTACAAGATTTTAAACTCATCCTTCAACCCATGTGACCATGCAAGCAACCCAACCTCCAGTGATGGCACCCATCTAAGGCATTGTTTCTAACCCCATAGGACAAGCCGCTTTATTTCTACCCCTTAGCCTATGACTCATTACTAGTATGTTGCATCTACACTACCAAAACAAGGTGTTTCATATATTTCCTCTATCTCCCTTCAAGTACCCTATAACTTAGGGGGTGTTCCTTATTGTTTCCAAAACTAGCTTAGCTCATTTTTGGGAACAACCCCCTATGAAACTTGTCCGTTTCGTCCTTTGTCTCTCTAATTTCATTTTCAATACATGTTTTTCTCACTCTCGTTTTGGCTAAACTAATACCATTCAAAATTCATAATATCTTTTTATCACATTTTCCCCAAAATGTGGAAGTCATTACGGTCTCAATGCATTTAGAGGACCAAATTTTGGCTTTTTCATCTTTAGTGTTTTTCTTCCATTTTCGTGCATGAGTGGAAAATTTTGCCGCCAGTGCATTTTTTTCTCTTGAAACCTGCATGAGCAACAATTTTTGCCACCCCTACATTTTGACCTACACAGGTAGCAATTTTTTCCACCCCTGCATTTTAACCTGCATGGTTGGTAATTTTTGTTGCCCTTGCATTTTGAACTACACGCACAGCAATTTTTGCCACCCCTACATGTCACTTCCTATTTTCCCAGTGCAAGGGTGGTGATTTTTGCCACCCCTACACTATCTCAGTTTTCATGCATATCATTTATTGCTATGCACATTAGGTTGTTGGGGTTGATTTTCACCCCATTTAATCTGATTTTATCCCTATTTTGATTCATTCCTCTTCTCCTCCTCTTGCCCTCTGCCTCTGGACCATTCATCGAACTAGTAAAAGTGTGCTTTGGTGGATTCAAGCTTGCGGCATGCGTGGTTTCTCAGGTAGGTCATGCTTTTTGCATTTATTTTCTTTTCCTCTTTCTTATTCATTTTCCAGGTTGTTGGGGTTTTTATTTTTATCTTTTCCCTCCCTTCTTGCCCATGGATTTATCCCTTTTAACCTACATGGGCAGTGAATTTTGCTGCCCATGCCTCTTGTTTGTTCCTCAAGGCATGCATGGGTGGCAAAATCTACTGCCCATGTCTTTTCTTGCTAAAAACCTATGCAGGTGGAAAATTTCTCTTCCTGCACTTCTTTGCTTCCTTGGCCTGTATCAGCGGCAAATTTCACCGCTGATGTAGGCTAAAGGTGCATGGGCAGTGAAATTCACTACCCATACACCTGCCTTCCCTTTTATCTATAGGGGTGGTGAATTTCTCCACCTATGCAGGTGGATCCTACAAGGGCAGCAAATTTCACTACCTGTGCCCTCTTTTTTCTTCCCCCTTCATGCAAGGGTGGCAAATTTTGCCGCCCATGCATGCTTGATCATTCTTCATGCAAGGGTAGTGAATTTTTCCACCCATGCACTTTTCCTTTAAATTTCTCTAACTCTAGAGAAATTTTCCTCTTTTTCACTTCTTTTCCCCTCTCCTCCTTTTTTCTCATTTTTTGACCCAACCCTTTTAAATGCCCTTCCTTGGTCATGATCACTTAATGTGTGAGTTCCCCAATTTGCCCACTATTCCCTAATTACACGATCATGATTACATTACCCTCTAAATATTCTTGCTTATCAGCACCCACTCAATTGAGGCCAGTTCTGATGTCTGAAACTTCTCTAAAAAAGTCAAAGGCCATGAAGTACAAGTACCAAGGCATCTTTTCGATCACTTCGGTCACCTCTAATGTTGACGAAATTAGAGATACAGAGATTGGCCACGTGGATATGGCCGAGTTCATGACCAAAACCAAGGCAATGAACCCAAGTTCAAAAATGAAGATAATCATCGAAAGCAATATTCATCTGGTTGCTGCTTTGCTAGTAGTAGCACATCATATAGAGTTTGTCCTCCAGTACGCCCAGTTCTACAACAAAGAGGCAAGAGTAGTCTTAGATGCCAGCGGCTACATAATAATTTGGAAAGACCCTAAATGCATTGAAAAATTCTTCATGTGCCCTCCTACTACTGAAGCACTGAGGATTGACTTCATAGAAGCACAAAAGGAGTATGACAAGGACCTTGAGAGGGCAAAGAAAGTAATGAATAATAAGGGGCTGAAGACCCCTAGAACCAATCTATCTAGATGGCTGTGAAACTTCTCTAAGAGTGATTTCATTGAAGAAGTTGGTGACTTGATCACCCTTCTCAGTAGAGTACGAGGCCTCCCATCTTCCTTAGAGTTCCATGAGTGGATGTACCCTTTCATCAAAATCATCCTTCAAGGTAAACAGGTCATCTTTTGGGGTGAGTAGATTAGCAACGCTCTTCATGAGTAGCTGACCAAGGTAAAAACTACTTCAAATTTCTATATGACTTTGTACCTAGTGTACATAGCTACCTCCATGCGAAGCTTTCTAGGTTTGACAATTGAAGGGGACATAAAGACCACCCCAGTCTACTCATATTACCCTCAGCTAACATTGCAAGGATCAATCCACCAATTTAGGAGGGTAAATGATGCCTTCTTCATGGTATTTTTGTGTCTCTTCGACCCTCAGCTCGAGTAGAAGAGAGTATCTGATGAGACTTGGATGACTGTTAATGACTATGGCTACATGTTCCTATAGTTTCCCTCCTTCTAATATCTTCAGATTGGCTTTTTCAAGGGCTATCCCTATATGCTCCCCAGGTTTCCTTCTGATAAGTTAGTCCTAATGGAGCTATGTAGACCAATGGTTGTTATGCACACTAGACAAATGGAGCTGAAAAATCTAGGTTTCAGGTTTCTAATCAAACTTAGCAAATACTTAATTTTGATAGCGGCCAAGGCCAAGGTCATGGAGACAAAGATGCAACTATTTACTATGAAATAGTTTAAGAGGAGGGATAACTTTGACTATACGAGTTTTAAAGACATGATTAGAAGAAGGACTCAATTTTATGAGCTTATGATCGAAGACATCTAGGTAGACCTGAGGACGGCTGAAGAAATCAAGAGGATGGACTATAGTAGGCTGACCCTATAACAAATTGAATATTTGGGGCTTGTGGATATTCCCTCCAACTTGGTCGATGATAAGAGCATTATCAATAGTAGGTACCTAGCCAAGAAAATTATTGACTCCCCTCTTCCTCCAATTCAGTGGTCTCAAAAAGAGTTAACTTCTTTGAGGAAGAGATTTGAACCAATATTGGCTAACACCAATGATTAGTTATTAGCCAAAGGGATCATGCTAAAAGAGTTTATTACAAGATCAGAGGCTGAGTTCAAAGCAAAAATGAGGAAGAAGGCAAAAAAAAGGAACAAGAACAAAGGTGATGTTCCTTCTCCATCTAGGCCTCACAAGCCTAGAATCATCTTCATTTCCAAAAAGCCAAAATTTGCTGAAGAGCCAGAATCGACAACTAAGGGAGTTGGAGAACAAAGCTCTTAAGAGTAGGCAGCTCAGTAAATGGAGACAGATGGCAAGCCTTTAGAGCAATAAAGGACTGAGCCTCTACCTTCCTAAGAAGGGGCACGGCCACTTACAGAAGTCTCTCCTTCACCACTTTTTTCTCCTATCAGTGTTCCTTCTTCTGGAGCCACCTCTTCTTCCAAATTCATGCTTGGTTATCCTCAAGGTGCTTCTGGAGATACTATTCATTCCTCTAGGTCTATTCCTAGTCTGGCATCTCCTTCCTTCAATTTAAGAGAAAGTTCCACACTTGATCAATCAATGGCCGATATGGTTTCACCAGTTGCTCCAACTATGACTATTGTTACCACTAGCAGTGCAGAAGTTACCATGGTAACACCAATTGTAGGAACTATTGCCAGAATAGGTACTTCTTCTCTCCTTCCTTGGATGTCAGCTTTCACACCTAAAAGAAAGAAGTTAGCCATCTCTCCAGATGACTTTGATTTTAGCAAAATAGTGCCTGTGAAAGCCAAGTCCCCTAAGAGACCAAGGATCCTCTCAAAATTGGTTGAGAAAAAGGGATATAAATTTTTGGAAATAGATAAACCACTGTAGGATGCAACTCTTGAGGGTTTTAACATGAGCAACTATTCCATCTCTCATGTTGAACTTGGAAAAGTTACTCACGAAGGTGTGAAAAGTGATCTACAATCTATGATGGACATCATGGTCCAAAAATTTGATAGAGAAAAGGAGATGGACTACTATAAGGCCAAGGTAGAATAGTTAACTGCAGTAGTCAGGAAATTCACCCTTCCCCCTGAAGTGGCAACCCTAGAGGCATTTTCCATAGATGACCCTGTCATTCAAAAGGCAAAGAAAACCTATATGAAATGGAAAGTACTAGAGGATTACATTGAAAAGATGCACACTTAGGGAATTTCCTTACTTACAGAGGTTGCTGAGAAGACAGACAAGATGAAGAAAGTGAGGATGGATTTGGAGGACCTTGTCTCACTTATTTCTCAGGACATTGACAGTACAGAGAAATATCTTAGCAAGTGGAGGGAGATGAAAGATCTAAAGAAAAGCACATTGATATCCATCAATGTCATTTCTAGCAAAGATTCCTATGTTGAGATTAAGGAATCACTGATATACATGGTTCAGGTACTCAAAGAGCTCATCGAAGATCTCGAGTCTTCTAATGATGCTAGTGAGAAAAGTGATACAGGCTTACTGAATAGACTAGAAGAACTACCTTACAACCTTACCACCAGGGACAATCAATTTTTCTCAGCTGAAGAGATGATCCAAGAATTCAAGGGTATGATTCAAATAGATTTTGAAAAGAAAGCCTTCTCAATGACTTCTGTGGACAATATTTTAGATACTCAGTTAACTCTAGATAATCTGAGATCTAGATTAACTAGTCATGCTAAGGCAATCACAACATTGAAGGATGCTATAATTAGAGCTAGGGTCATCTTCAAGAACACCATTGTGCTAGACAACATAGGAATTCAGGCATCTATTACTATGTATGATGCTCATCTGAAGAAGTTTGGCGGCAAGAGCTGAAACTTTTTCCCCTCTCTCTTCTTCTTTTCTCATGCACTTTTGTCATGTAAAAGTGCATGCAATTTTTTAATGTGTAATTACATGTAAAAAATCTGGAAAAATATCTCAAAAGTCAAAGATGAGTCATCTTTGACTAAGATATTTTTATATTTTAATATTTTCTAATTTTGAAAGTTTCTCCCTATATATAGTGGAGACCTCTTTTGTAAATGGATCTCTGATAATTAAGAACAAAAACTCTACTAAAATTGAGACATTTCTTGAGACTTTGTGCTCAATTTGTAAATCATATTTTGTTAAATGAATGAGAAGCAGGTTTATTTCAGACTTTGTGTTGAAGTTATCTATGTTATTTAGGAAATAGTTCTTATGTCTCCTTCCCTGATAATCTCTTATTTGTTTGATTTAATAAGCAAAGTGGGTGTGTTGATATTATCTGAGGATGTTTCTAAAAGATAGAAGAGAGACTTTGTGTTGAAGTTATCTGTGTTATTTAGGAAATAGTTCTTATGTCTCCTTCCCTGATAATCTCTTATTTGTTTGATTTAATAAGCAAAGTGGGTGTGTTGATATTATCTGAGGATGTTTCTAAAAGATAGAAGAGATACTTTGAGACTTTATGCTTCATTTCACTCTAGAATTACGCTTGTTTCAGATCGGTGAAGGAAACAACGAAAGACTTTGTGCTTATGTGGGTTTCCTTGTGAACTTTTTTACTTACTTCAGGTGATTTTCTGCTCTATGCTAGATACAATTCCTGAAAGAAGAGGAATGTTGTTGGCCAACGACCAGGATTTCTCTCTATTGTTCCTTGTACATCACCTCTAAAAAAAGAGAGGTGGATGCTATTATATCAAAGAATGCCTTTCAGTTTGATAAATGCAGGTGCCACATTTCAAAGAGCAATGGACCTCACTTTCAAGGATGAGATGGGTAAGTTCATTGTAGTGTACCTAGATGATTTGACAGTATTTTCAAAGCATCATTCTGACCATGTTCACCATTTGCAAATAATACTAGAACGTTGTCGTTAGAACGGTATTTCTCTAAATCCAAAGAAATCCATTTTCGAGGTGACTGAAGGGAAACTTCTTAGACACATTGTGTCTTGAGAAGGTATCAAAATTGACTCAGAAAGAGTCAAGTCCATCCAGGAACTTACTCTACCTACCAGCAAAACTACGGTTCACTCTTTCTTCAAAAAGGTGAATTTTCTTCAGAGATTCATTCCTGAGTTCACTGAGAAGACTCGCCATATCATCAACATGATGAAAGACAATGCTACCTTCAGGTGGACTATTGAGGGCAAATCAATATTTAAAGACATCAAGAAAACAATTGCTCATGCACCAATTCTGGTTTGTCCAAACTACACCAAAAGCTTCAAAATATATAGTTATGCCTTTGAACATACACTCTCAACCATTTTAGTTTGATAAAACTAAGAAGGCATGGAATCTCTTATTTCCTTCATCAGTTGTCAACTTAAGGTTCATGAGCTAAAATATTCAAACATGGAGATGCATGCATACGTGGTGGTCAAAGCAGTTAAGCATTTCAGGTTTTATATCTTGAACTTGCACACTGAAGTTCTCGTACTTGATACAATAGTTAAGTCCATTTTGACTCAATAGGAGTTTGGTACAAAGAAGGGTAGTTAGATCACCAAGATTTAGGAGTTCAATCTGGACATTAAACCTACCAAAATCATGTGAGGAAAGGGTCATTGTCAGTTGATTGCCAACAACATTCCAGATGAAGCAGAAAGTGAAGAAATAGAGATCGAAGACATGCCTACGGTCCTCTTTGTTGCCACCACTGATGAGTGGTATTCTGACATCACTCATCTTCTAACATATGGTGAGTGTCCTACTCATCTCTCTTATAAGGAGAAATGAAATGTTAAGTTAAATGATGTTAGTTATGTCCTATGGGATAATGGTCTATACAAAAGAAATTTGGACGGGGCATTTCTTCATTGTGTTGATAAGGTGCAACAAGATAAACTCTTAGAGTATTTCCACAATTTGGCTTATGGAGGGAATTTTTCTACACCAGTGATAGTGCACAAGATTTTATGAGCAAGATACTATTGGCCCATGCTATTTTAGGATGCCTACAGATGGGTGCATAGGTGCAAATTGTGTCAATAGTTTGTTGGGAAGCCTAAACTGGCTGCATTACCTCTCAAGCAAGTAGTAATGAAGGAGCCTTTTCAGCAGTGGGGTATTGACTTCATTAGCACAGTCAACCCATCTTCAAGTGCCAGACATGATTATGTCCTCATGGTGACTGGTTACTTTACCAAGTGGGTGGAAGCCATCCCAACCAAGCATGCTACGTTTGAAGTGGTGTGCAATTTTCTCAAGGAAAATATTATCTCCCGATGTGAGGTTCCACTTAAAATTGTAACAAATAATGAGGCCTATTTTTCTTCACATGAGATTACTCAATTCTATTTTTACTATGAGATTACCCTATCCCACACTTCAGATTATTTCCCTCAGGGAAATGGCCAAGCAAAATCGAGTAATAAGAACCTGGTCACTATTATAAAGAAATTGGTAGATGACAATTAGAGGACTTAGCACAAGGCATTATTTGATGCTTTATGGGTAGATAGGATTACTCCCAAGAAGGCCATAGGTATGTCACCTTTTCAAATTCTATATGGCTTAAATGTGGAGATACCCATCACTCTGGAACTGCCAATGCTCAGGTTAGCCAGAGCAATCGAAGACTCAACCTTTGAAATTTTGGTCGATAAAAGAATCATGTGTCTAACCAAAATGAATGAACAGTGAACCATGGTAGTAGATCAGATTACAGTGCATCAAAACCAAGTGAAGAAACTTTTTGATAAAAAAGCTAAGGTTCACAAATTTCAAGTCAGAGATCAAGTCTTGTTGTGGGACAAGAGGCGAGAACCAAAGGGAATGCATGGAAAATTTGTCTCCTTATGGAGAGGCCCGTTCACCATTCGAAAACTATGTGATGAGGCTAGTTGCTTACTAGAATACCAAGATTGAACACAATTTGCACTACCCCATAGTGGGCAACATCTGAAGCTGTTCAACCCTTGAAGCTTAGATGGGCCCGTTTGTATATATGTATAGTTTTTGCATTTTGTTTATTTTTCTTTCATTTTTAGCTTGACTCCATAGCCCAATTGCTTGGATGAAGGCACTTAGAGACTGGTTTCTACTCTCATTGATCAATTCAATTAATGAAAGTTCCCCAATAGGAGCTAGATGTTGTTTCCAAAATCAGCTTAGCTCATTTTTGGGAACAACCCCCTATGAAACTTATCTGTTTCGTCCTTTGTCTCTCTAAGTTCATTTTCAAGACAAGTTTTTCTCACTCTCATTTTGGTTAAACTGATACCATTCAAAATTCATAATATATTTTCCTCACATTTTCCCCAAAATATGGAAGTTGTTACGGTCTCGATGTGTTCAGAGGACCAAATTTTGGCTTTTTCAGCCTTAGTGTTTTTCTTCCATTTTTGTGCATGAGCAGCGAATTTCACTACCAGTGCATTTTTTTCTCTTGAAACCTACACCGGCGGCAATTTTTGCCACCCATACATTTTGACATGTACGGGTGGTAATTTTTTCCGCCCCTACATTTTGACTTGCATGGGCAGCAATTTTTACCACCCCTGCATGTCACTTCCCATTTTCTCAGTGTAAGGGCGGTAATTTTTGTTACCCCTGCACTGTCTCAATTTTCATGCACGACATTTATTGCTACATGTGCCAAGTTATTTGGGTTGATTTTCACCCCATTTAATCCAATTTTAACCCTGTTTTGATTCATTTCTCTTCTCCTCCTCCTGCCCTCTACCTCTAGACCATTCATTGAACTAGTAAAAGTGTGCTTTGGTAGATTCAAGCTTGCGGTACGAGTGGTTTCTCAGGTAAGTCATGCTTTTTGCATTTGTTTTTTTCCTCTTTCTTATCCATTTTCTAGGTTGTTGGGGTTTTTATTTTTATCTTTTCCCTCCCTTCTTGCCTGAAGATTTATCCCTTTTAACCTACACAGGTGGTGATATTTTCCACCCATGCCTCTTGTTTGTTTCTCAAGGCATTCATGGGTGGTAAAATCTACTGCACATGTCTTTTCTTGCTAAAAACCTATGCAGGTAGTGAATTTTTCTGCCCATGCTTCCTTGCTTCCTTGGCCTGTACCAGTGGCAAATTTTGCTACCGATACAGGCCAAAGGTGCATGGGTGGTGAAATTCACCGCCCATACACCTTCCTTCCCTTTTACCTACAGGGGCGGCAAATTTTACCACCCACATAGGTGGATCCTATAGGGGCAGCAAATTTCACCGACTGTGCCCTCTTTTTCTTCCCCCTTCATGCAAGGGTGGTGAATTTCACCACCCATGCATGCTTGATCATTCTTCATGCAAGGGTGGGGAATTTTTCTGCCCATGCATTTTTCCTCCAAATTTCTCTAACTCTAGAGAATTTTTTCTCTTTTTTGCTTCTTTTCCCCTCTCCTCCTTTTTTCCTCATTTTTTGACCCAGCCCTTTTAAGTGCCCTTCCTTTGTCATGATCACTTAATGTGCAAGTTCCCCAATTTGCTTACTATTCTCTAATTACATGATCATGATTGTAGAACCCTCTGAAGATTCTTGCTCATTAGCATCTGCTCAACCAAGGCCAGTTTTGATGTCTGAAACTTCTCCAAAAAAGTCAAAGGCCATGAAGTACAAGTACCAGGATGTCTTTCCTATCACTTTGGTCACCTCTAATGTTAATGACATTAGAGATGCAGAGATTGGCCATATGGATATGGTTGAGTTCATGACCAGAACCAAGGAAATGAACCCAAGTTCTAAAATGAAGAGAATCATTGAAAGCAATATTCATCTGGTTGCCGCATTCCCAGTAGCATCATATCATAGGAGTTCATCCTCCAGTGTGCCCAGTTCTACAACAAAGAGGTGAGAGCAGTCTTAGATGCTAGCAACAACATAATAATTCAGCTAGACCCTGAAATCATTGACAAAGTCTTCATGTGCCCTCCTGCTACTGAAGTACTGAGGATTGACTTCATAGAAGCATATAATGAGTATGACAAGGACCCTGAGAGGGAAAAGAAAGTAATGAATAATAGGTGGCTAAAGACCCTGAGAACCAATCTATCTAGATGGCCATGGAACTTCCTCAGGAGTGATTTCATTGAAGAAGTTGGTGACTTGATCACCCTTCTTAGTAGAGTGTGAGGCCTCCCGTCTTCCTCATAGTTCCACGAGTGGATGTACCCTTTCATCAAAATCATCCTTCAAAGTAAACAGGTCATCTTCTAGGGTGAAAAGATTAGCAACGCTCTTCATGAGTAGTTGACCAAGGTAAAAACTACTTCAAAGTTCTATATGACTTGACACCTAGTGTACATAGCTGCCTCCATGCGAACCTTTCCAAGTTTGACAACTGAAGGGGATAGAAAGACCACCCCAGTCTACTCATATTACCCTTAGCTAACACTGCAAGGATTGATCTGCCATTTTAGGAGGGTAAATGATGCCTTATTCATGGTATTTTTGTGTCTCTTCGACCCTCAGCTTGAGCAGAAGAGAGTATTTGATGAGGCTTGGATGACCATTAACAACTATGGCTGCATGTTCCTATAGTTTCCCTCCTGCTATCTTCGGGTTGGATTTTTCTAGGGCTATCCCTATATGCTCCCTAGGTTTCCTTCTGATATGTTAGTCTTAATGGAGCTATGTAGAAAAATGGTTATTGTGCACACTAGATAGATGGAGTTGAAAAAGCCAAGTTTTAGGTTTCGAATCAAAATTGGCAGATACTTAATTTTGACAGCGGCCAAGGCCAAGGTCATGGAGATAGAGATGCAACTAGTTACTATGAAATATTTCAAGAGGAGGGATAACTTTGACTATATGAGTGTTAAAGACATGATCAAAATAAGGACTCAATTTCATGAGCCTATGATCGAAGACATTTGGGTAGACCTGAGGATGGCTGAAGAAATCAGGAGGATGGACTATAGTAGGCTAACCCTGGAACAAATTGAATATTTGGGGCTTACAGATATTCCCTCCAACTTGGGTGATGATAAGAGCATTATCAACAATAAGTACTTGGCCAAGAAAATTTTTGACTCCCCTCTTCCTCTAATTCAGTGGTCTCAGAAAGAGTTAACTTCTTTGAGGAAGAGATTCGAACCAATATTGGCTAACACCAATGATTGGTTATTAGCTAAAGGGATTATGCTAAAAGAGTTTATTATAGGATCAGAGGCTGAGTTCTAAGTAGAAATGAGGAAGAAGGCAAAAAATAGGACCAAGATCAAAGGTGATGTTCCTTCTCCATCTAGGCCTCACAAGCCTAGAATCATCTTCATTTCCAAAAATTCAAAAGTTACTGAAGAGCTAGAATCAATAGCTAAGGGAGTTAGAGAACAAAGCTCCCAAGAGTAGGTAGCTCAGCAAATGGAGATAGATGATAGGCCCTCAGAGTAGTAAAGGACTAAGCCTCTACCTTCCCAGGAAGGGGCACGACCACTTACAGAAGTCTCTCCTTCACCACCTTTTTCTCTTATCAGTGTTCCTTCTTTTGGAGCCACCTCTCCTTCCAAATTCATGTTTGGTGATCCTCAAGGTGCTTCTGGATATACTCTTCATTCCTCTGGGTCTATTCCTAGTCTGGCATCTCCTTCCTTCAATTTAAGAGAAAGTTCCACCCTTGACCAATCAACAGTTGATACGGTTTCACCAGTTATTCCAACTACAACCACTATTACCACTAGCAGTGCAGAAGTTACCACGGTAACACCAGTTGCAAGAACTATTGCCACAATAGGTACTTTTTCTCTCCCTCCTTGGATGTCAACTTTCAAACCTAAAAGAAAGAAGTTAGCCATCTCTCCAGATGACTTCAATTTTAGCAAGATAGTGCCAGTGAAAGCCAAGGCCCCTAAGAGACCAAAGATCCTCTCAAAATTGGTTGAGGAAAAGGGACATAAACTTTTGTAAATAGCTAAACCACTACAGGATGAAACCCTTGAGGGTTTTGACATGAGCAACTATTCCATCTCTCATGTTGAACTTGGAAAAGTTACTCACAAAGATGTGAAAAGTTATCTACAATCTTTGATAGACATCATGGTCCAAAAATTAGACAGAGAAAAGGAGATGAAGGACTACTATAAGGCCAAGGTAGAACAATTAACTGCAGTAGTCAAGAAATTCACCCTTCCCCCTGAAGTGGCAACCCCAGAGGCCTTTTCCATAGATGACCCTATCATTTAATAGGTAGAGAAAACCTATATGAAAGGGAAAGTACTAGAGGATTACATTGAAAAGATGCACACTCAGGGAATTTCCTTACTTATAGAGGTTGCTGAGAAGACAGACAAGATGAAGAAAGTGAGGATGGATTTGGAGGACCTTGTCTCACTTATTTCTCAGGACATTGACAGTACAGAGAAATATCTTAGCAAGTGGAGGGAGATGAAAGATATAAATAAAAGCACCTTGATATCCATCAGTGTCATTTATAGAAAAGATTCCTATGTTGAGATTATTTAATCACTGATATACAGGGTTCAGATACTCAAGGAGCTCATCAAAGATCTTGAGTCTTCTAAAGATGCTAGTGAGAAAAGTGATACAGGCCTATTGAATAGACTGGAAGAACTACCTTGCAACCTCACCACCAGGGAAAATCAATTTCTCTCAGCCAAAGAGATGATCCAAGAATTTAAGGGTATGATTTAGAGAGATTTTGAAAATAAAGCATTCTCAATGACTTCTATGGATAATAGTTTAGATACTTAGTTAACTCTAGATAATTTGAGATCTAGATTAACTAGCCATGCTAAGGCAATCACAACATTGAAGGATACTATAATCAGAGCCAGGGTCATCTTCAGGAACACCATTATGCCAGACAGCATAGGAATTTAGGCATCTATTACTATGTATGATGCTCATTTGAAGAAGACTGGCAACAAGAGCTGAAACTTTTTCCCCTCTCTTCTTCTTTTATCATGCACTTTTGTCATTTAAAAGTACATGCAATTTTTTAATGTGTAATTACATGTAAAAAATCCAAAAAAATATCTCAAAACTCAAAGATGAGTCATCTTTGACTAAGATATTTTTATATTTTAATATTTTCTAATTTTGAAATTTTCTCCCTATATATAGTGGAGATCTGTTTTGTAAATGGATCTCTGATAATTGAGAGCAAAATCTCTGCTAAAATTGAGACACTTCTTGAGACTTTGTGCTCAATTTGTAAATCATATTTTGTTAAATTAATGAGAAGTAGGTTTATTTCAGACTTTGTGTTGAAATTATCTGTGTTATTTAGGAAATAGTTCTTATGTCCTCTTTCCTGATAATCTCTTATTTGTTTGATTTAATAAGGAAATTGGGTGTGTTGATATTATCTGAGGACGTTTCTAAATGATAGAAGAGAGACTTTGAGCTACTTTTATCTTGGCAATCCTTTTATCTTTTGTAGTTTCAGGCAGAGACTTTGTGCTTCATTTCACTCTATGGTTACGCTTGTTCCAGATCGGTGAAGGAGACAATGGAAGACTTTGTGCTTACATGGGTTTCCTTGTGAACTTTGTTACTTACTTTAGGTGATTTTCTACTCTATGCTAGATATCATTCCTGAAAGAAGAGGAATTTTGTTGGCCAATGACCAGGATTTCTCTATATTGTTCCTTGTACATCACCTTTGAAAAAAGAGAGGTGGATGCTGTTATACCACCCCAAGTATTATTTTTTTCTTAATTATATATACATATAGCATATAAATATTCATAGGGAACCTACCCTTAATGAGAGGAGAGATTTACCTCATCCAGATCTGGTAAACCCACACTTCTCATGGCGTAAATCTCCCTATGCTATGGTTGATATACCTATTTTGTCATCAGTTAGTTGATGACAAAATATTCACCCAACATTCCTCATACCAATCCTTCTCCTGATCTCATCAAGATGCTAATGGATAAGATGTCTGACCTAGAAACATTTATGTCAGGTTCAAAGAATGTGTTATCTTATGATCAAATATGTAATGAACCCATCCATACTTTTGTACCTATTCTCCACTACTTGAGTTATTGGGATATCCATAAATTTACTCATTTCTAGACTAAGGAGGACCCACAACAACACTTATGAGCATTTGAACAATCTTGTTACCTAATAGGGCATGACAATGCATTATTGCTTCACACATTTCCTATGTCTCTTTTGAGTGCTACCCTAGATTGGTATAGTTCCATAACCTGGCACTCCCATTTCTCATTTACCCAATTTTCTAAACTATTCTTAGACCACTTCTCTATCAATATTTCTAAAAATATCTCTATTATGAACCTTTATTCCATTATATAGTTTGATGATGACTCTATCACTGGCTTTGTCGCTTATTAGAGGGGTTTAATTAATTATATCTCCTTTTCTTTACCCTGACCTAAGATTATTGAGATTTTTTTAAAGAATTTACCAAACACATCTCTTCTACCCTCCATATCTAGAATTTATGTACATTTGATGAAGCTTTTACAATGGCATGAAAGTTAGAGATTCAGGCTATAGATAAAGATAGGGTTAAGTTGCATAATAAAAATACTATATCCAAACCTAATGACTCTTCCTCTAAACCCTCTTCTACAAATCAAAATAAAAAAGTCTATGCTAATGCCATGGTGATTAATTTAGCTTCTTATCCCATAATAAACTAGTTTAGGTCATCCACCTCACAAAATCTGACGAAACAATTCTAACAATGGTATGAAAAAAGATAATACACTCCTATTGGAGAGTTGTATGCTTCCATTTTGAATAAACTATTATAGCAATGAGATGTTACCATTCCTCAAATTAAATCTCTTATATAGTTAGATCCCTCTCATCCTATCCCAACTTGGTATAAGGAGGACCTATTTTATGGCTATCATTAAGTTAAAGTCCATAATTCTAAAAACTATTAAACATTCAAAAACATTGTTCAAGATATTCTTGATAAAGGTGAGCTTATCTTAGATAACCCTAAAATTCCTAATAACCAAATTATGGATGTGTTCAAATAACCTTTTCCTAACCATTCACTCAATCAAACAATTGTTCAGGCCATGACCGATAACTCGCCTGATCATGATATTCATACGGTCAGTATGGTCTTCTCTTTACCTCTAGTTCAACCTCTCCCACAACTAGAGGAGCCTATTTTACCTATTCCTCTTCCATGTGTAGAGGATCCTATTTCACCCATCCCTCTCCCACATGTGGAGGGGCCTCCTCTACCTATCCTTTTACCACATGAGGAACCCACAAGGCTCTTTCCTCTTGTACCTATTTTGCCTATTCTCCTACCTTTAGAAGAGCATTCCATGCCCACTCGCCATCTATATGTTGAGGGGAACATACTTCCTATGCTTTACCCTCTTGAAGAGCCTTATTTTACTACTTGTCTTCCACCAATAGAGGATAGTGCCCCATCCACTCCTATTTTGCATATAGAGGAGTCTACATTATTTATCCCTACACAATTGAGGGACCTATTATGCCTACACCTATCAAATAAATTTTACCCCTTCTCTTTCCAATAGAAGAGCACACCTTACCTACTCCTCATTCACATATTGGGGAAGCAATCATACCCATGATTTATCCACTTGAAGAACTGACTTCACTAGTTCCTCCCCCACCCAAGGAGGACCATGCCTCTTCTCCTGTCTCAGTTGAAGAAGACCCAATTGCCATTCTTAATCATCTTTGGACTGAAATAACAAAATATAACACCTTACCTCTTTCCCAATCACATAAGTATTTTTTAGAAGTAACTATAAGGCCTATGACAAATTTTTCTAAACCCTTCTTGTGGTTGGTCAAAATCTAAACTTTCTTGATTCCAAGAAACTAGACCACTAGGCATTTTAGGACTGACTTAAAGCTCCCTATCCTATGTAGCGAATGTCATTCTCTACCACCAATAATTTTTCTATAATTTATCCCAAAGTTTTTGAAAAATATATAACTTCTTTGCTTGGACCATCAGAAGCATAATCCTCTACGTCAGAATAATCACCATCACAAGCATCTGTTACACTAAAGCAAATCAATTTTTTAGGTATTCACCTGATGTCTAATCTAATTCATCCATAGGTAAATTTATATTTGAATCCTCAACCACTAGTTGGAGCTCCATGACCTAAACCAAGGAAGAATGTTAAACTTTATAGAACTCACTATTACACTCCTCATCTACCCTTAACTTTGACTTCAATCTTAGGACCCCATCCTTCCACTTTAGTTGGAGTGTTCTCTTTCCAAGTAAGATAAAAGGCAAAGATACCTCCTCTTTTTCCTCTACCACTTAGTGGCCCTTACACATCTATCACCTCAACATCTATGATTAAAAAAATGTCAACAAAACTAGTAGCTACACCTTCACCCAAAAGGTACCATACAAAACCATATCCATACCTCTTAAATCAAAGAAAGTGTCCATCCCTATTGTGATAATAAGTGCTAGCCCACTGGTAGGATCTCAAGCCTCTCTCATATGCTAGTTTTTAAAATCATCCACCATAACCCTTCTTATGATCAAGCCTTATCATCCTCTTAGACCAAAACCATCTTGGTTTAATGACACATAAGTTTATTTATATCATCGCTTGCCTGGACATGATACGAAAAGCTATAAACCTCTCATAACTATTATCCAATAACACTTTGATATGAACAACCTTTTCATTAATAATATCTTTCTAACCTCATAGTTATTCTTCTAATTAAATCCCAAACTCTACTTACCACCTCACCTAAGTCCAATACCAATGATGAGGTTGTGCCTCCTCCACCACCTTCTTTGCCTATGCTCCAAATCAACATAGTTAATGTGGCTAGACAGTCTCAAAATCAAAAAGATAAAGGTAAGGAAAAGGCCATCACCCCTTAGGCTCATCCATTCTTTAGATATTCTCCTCCACCAAATCCCAATATCTCTATTCTTGGTGCCCCCTAGCCCACATCTTCACAAGTCATTCAAGACTCAATGGTGAAACAACTTCACCAAACCCTTGTAAATATGTCTTTATATGAGTTAATCCAAAACTCACCCTAGCATCATCAAGCCTTGATCAAGGATTTATAAGCCATTGAGGTAAAACTTGATGATTCTCAACCTCTTATATCTTTGGTGGATTCTCTTACCACTATTGCCCTAGTTACCTTTAGTGATTCACAAATTATGGCTCTTCACCCTAGATACTAGGACCCTACACTTTTTATCACCACATATATCAATAAAAATCATGTTAAGAGAGTTATGATCGATGGAGGTGATAGTATTAATATTATCTCCACTCATGCCTATAAATAGCTATCACTTCTTGATAATTATGTGTCACCATTTGATATGATACTCCATTCCTTCAATGATAGTAACATTAAATACTATGTGCATTGTAGTCTTGCATATCTATGTGGGTCCTCACACAATCCCCAAACTCTTCTATGTTATCAAAGGAGAGTTATAATACAACATATTTCTTGGATGGGCTTGGATATATGCCATGGCATGTGACCCTCGACTTTACACCATTGTGTTAAATTTGAGTATGATGGGCAAGTGCATGTTATTCCTATCGACCCATCTCCTTTCAAAACATGTAACATGAATTATCATCCCAATGATGTCCTCATTCTATTGAAAACATATTCCTCTTCACATTCTACCATTGAAGCCTCAACAAGCTTGACTACCCCTATTAATCAGATACTAGCAACACAAATTCTTGACAAGGACCCCATGGAAGATAATTTCAAACACATTTTACTTGGAGAATATCTCTTGTTGACACTTGACATATTCCATAGTCCACAAGATTATGGAAAACTTCATATGTACCCCAATTATGATCCTTGTACTGGGATGGTCATCCTATATGGTCCCCTTAACATTTGAACTAATCTCACATATGAGGGAATCAATCAATCTCCTACTATAGAAAATCCATCTTCACTACAACCTTTTACCTATGACTTCTCCTTCCTAGGAAGACCTAGTTTTGCTCACACCTATCTTTATAAATGTGCCTAGAAAGGATTTAGGTTGGGCCATTATGAGCAGGGTTCTCATATACCCATTGAATACCCCACCAACAAGACCATCAAAGATGCTAGAAAGTAGTATGGTTTGGGTTTTGATGAACCAACAAAACCCACCAAGGTCTCTCATATCGAGGAACCACTCTCTCCTTCTCCATCCTCTCCTCTTCCCCTATCATCACCTATAAAATAATAGGTATCCATACATCTTAATTTTTTTTCAATAAATACCATTCATTTAAGACCCCTGACCTATCATCTAGGTGAGGAAATAAGGTCCCTTCCTCTCATTCATCCTAAAACGATTGATGAAGATTCTCTTACTATTAACACTATCTAATGTTAGGATGATGATGATGATGTTATTCTCACCTATATGGGTGTAGATGATTACTATATCCAATGATCACTTCCTTTTGAAACATAAACTATGTTTTAGATTAAGGTAAAAATAGGTTTTGAAGGGACCCCGAAACCCTACACAAGGCAAAAGATAAACCTTAAAGCACAACCAGATTAACAAAAGAACTTGATTATAGAATAGTACCTATACCAAGTTTTATAGGGAACTGTTACCAAAAAATATGACCATGAAAAATAGCTATCAAAACACTGATCTGAAAGTTAACCAATTGGAACAGCAAGCTGAACAACCTTCCAGACCAATAACCCGTAAACCAAAAAAGCGACCAGTTTACAGCCCCCAAAAAACCAGTCAATAAAAGGGAACTTAGGATGAATCTTTTAAATTAAGATTTTTATTTTTTCATGACCACAAATTCATATCTAGAGGAGGGATCAAAGGCTTAGACTTCTTTCTCCTAACTATTGTCTAACCATCCTCTACCTTAGCTGCCTTAGCAACCCATACCTCAGAAGACAATGATCTTTGGACTCCATATGGCATAAACTCCTTGTGAAAGTCAAACACAGTCTGGCTCTTAGAATGATCCTCCAAAATAGGGGAAGAGACCACCACCTCCTCCTCTGGCTCAGCTGTATCACTAACCATAGCTTCGCAGGGGCTTCATTACAATGATTCTCCAATGAATCCTCTTCATCTTCCGATTCTGATTATGAACTTTCCTCATTCTTGGTCTTAGATTCTGTTGATGCTTCTAGAGGTTTTTTATCCATGCTATGTTTAGAGAAATCTTAGGCCACCAAGAAGGTGAAAGTCAGGGATTGGTTTTCCCAGCAACACAATGAGCAGCAATATGTCCTGTCTAGTGACACTTCCTACACCGAAAAGGGATCCCCTCATAATCCAAATTTTGTGTCCAGGTACCCCTTGGGGAATCAATGAATATCGCCTCAGGAAGGCCCTTTGAAACATCCAGATCAACCAAAAATCATGCACAATTCAAATGGTGACTCTTTGTACTATCTTCATCATATAAAAAATCCCCTTTAGCATTTCCAATGGTTTTAAAAACCGCCTCTTGCCACAAGTGTATCGGAAGATAAGGGAGCCACACTCATATAGGGAGCTTGTTAAAGGATTTTGAGAGAGGATTAAAATCCTTATGCTAAGGTTTGGCCATAAGAGGAAATTTTCCCTACCAAGAAAAATTATTGTGACACAATATAGACATTCTATCTTCAGGGCTTTGAAATATTACTATAAAAAAACCCCTGGTGCAAGGCTAGATTTGACCGTCTTTAATTTGCAACTAGTTCTTGGCAATCTAATTCTGTAGATCTACAAAAGAGGGCCAGAAACCACAAAAATGAAAAATGGCAGCACAAGAGGAAAACCATTTTTTTGATTGGAAGATATTTTCTGCTAATTCAAGGTCTAGAGTTACCCTAACAGGTTTTTAAGCACTTACAGGTGAAACACGGGTTCATCCATATGTTGCATGAGGTAGAGCATCATGTATATCCACTTCAAAGGTTGCCACATCTGCATAAGTTCTACCCCCAGGTCCATACCCTGAACCAAGAATGTAGGCCAGATGCAAGGCTGTAGTATCTTCATTCCCCATAGAAGAAGTCCCTTTACTAGCAGAGAAAACCTCATCTATAACAGTAGCCACAACCACACCGGCCGCCGGGTTCACAGCAGCTGATTTCAAATTTTTAGGGTTCACACGTGTAGGAGCCATCCAAAACATAAACTATGTTAAATGAATCAACCATTGACATTAATTTCCCTCTCTAGATGACCCTTGAATCCTCAAGATTGGCAAATATTTAGATTCCCTTGATCAAGTCAATTATATGACTTTCCTCTCTAATAATAGTAAAGAATTTTATTGGTCTTATCATGACATGCTTGTCATTGAACCCTCTATCATCACCTAAAATATTGTAACCAACCATGATGTTAAACTAGTTAAGTGGAAGCTTCATAAGATAAACCTTGGTATTGTTCTCCTTATCAAAGAAGAGATCCTATGCCTCCTCTCTATTAACTTTATTCAATACATTAACTATCTATAATGGGTTTCCAATATCATCCCTATCACAAAAGTGATAAGGGGAATATGCATTTGCACTGACTACCATGATCTAAACCTTGCTTATTAAAAATATGACTTCCCTTTACCAAGCATCAATCAACTTGTTGATCTGATAGCTGGCCATGAGATGTTATATCTTATGGATGGGTTTTTGGGCTACAATCAAATCTTGATTTCTCTTGAAGATCAACATAAGACCTCCTTCATCACCCCATGGGTAAATTTTTATTATTAGGTCATTATTTTTGGCTTTAAGAACATTGGTGATACCTACCAATGCACCATGACTTACATTTTTCATGACCTCCTACACAAAACTATGGAAGAATATGTGGACAACTTACTTGGAAAGTATAAACATCACTAGGATCACTTATCAATTCTCAAAATCATATTCACTCATCTCCTCTAATATAATGTTTAACTAAACCTAAAGATATTTATCTTTAGGGTCCTTTCAAGTAAGCTTTTAAGCTTCATTGTCTCCCTCTATGGTATCAAGGTCAGCCCTGCTAACGTTTGGGAAATACTATAAATACCCTTGCCCACTAATCTCAAGCAACTACATAGACTACAAGGCAAACTTCAATTGATCCATCATTTCATCTCTTAATTGTCGGATCGATGCCAACCTTTTCATCATCTACTTAAAAATGATGTCTCATTCCATTGGAACATGGATTGTCAGAAAGCCTTTGATGTACTTAAAGGGTATCTCCTTTCCCCATCTATTCTTATTCTCCCTAAAGATGACCAGCCTTTCTACCTCTACATTTTTATAATAGACCATTCCTTAGGTGTTATGATTGCACATCAGGATGATCAACATAAAGAACAAGTTTTTTACAACATAATCTAAATGCTTATTGATTATGAAACTTGGTATACTCATACCAAAAATATTTGCCTCACATCTTCCAAAATTTTCCATTACCTTTTAAATCATAAAACCTATGTTGTCACCCATACTAATGCCCTCAAATACATGCATTCCAAAATGTACCAAAAATAGCATATGGCTCATTGGATCATGTTCCTTGTTGCATTTGACTTAGAATTCATCCAAAATAAGTATATCAAGGGGAAAACAATTATTTAATAGTTAGTTGATGCTCATTTACTCAACAACCAACCTTATAACCTCAAATTCCTTGATGAGTCTATCACAATGCTATCCACTGATGACATATCCTATCAAATGATGATGTTCTTTAATAGGTCTTAATGTAAACTCAATGGGGGTGTATGGGCCATCCTCATCCCTCTTAATGGTGAGCCTATGCCTTTGTCATTTAAACTATATTTCAAATGTACTAAAAATATGGTTGAATATGAAGCTTTGTTCTTAGGGCTTCAAACTACCATTTTCTTGGGCATCAAATCAATCAACATCTTTGGTGACTCCCAACTAGTGATTAATCAAGATAATAGTTCCTACCTCTACAAAAATGAAATTATACAATGATATAAACATCATATAGATGTGTTATTGGAATCATTCAACCACTACCTCTTGTATACTACTCCTCAATCTACAAACAAGTTTACCGATGTGATGGATTCCCTTTCCTCACACATTCCATCCTCGGCCTCTTATTCAAAAATCTATGTCATCATGAATCACCTCACATTACCCTCTTATGTCTCCAAATAACATCCTATTTGTGTGAAATATTGACTTTAATCCACATGACATATAGTAAAAATAGCTTGTTGACTATCTCACTTATGTTATCATTCCATCAAACCTTTCCAATAATAGGAGACATGCTTTAATTAAAATTACTACTTGCTACACTATACTAGGGGCCCTTTTCTACAAATGAGGCTTTGATGGTCTCCTCCTTAGATGCCTCACTCATGATAAAATTCCCTTCACCATTAACAAATTCCATGATGGGCTATGTGGTAGACATTTTAGTGGGAATTTAGTTACCAAATACATCCTTCAACTTGGATACTATTGGCTGACACTCAACCAAGACTATCAAAATTATGTTCAACATTATTTCAAATGTCAACAAAATGATAACCTCCTTCACACTCCAAGCCATGCCTTACAAGTCTCCAAATACTTTTGTCCCTTTTCACAATGGGATTTGGATCTAATAAGTGAGATTAACCCGCATTCATCTCTCTAGCATCATTCTATCATTACTGCTATTGAATACTTCATAAATTGGGTCAATGATATTCTTTTCATCTCCACTAAGGTTGATAAATTTTTTAACTTTATCAACCATCACATCATATACCATTTTGGTGTCCCCCATAAGATTATCATAGACAATGGAAAATATTTTAAGAACAAAACTATCTAAAAAATTTGTGATGCTTTTGGTATCAAATTAAGCTTCTCATCATCATACTATCCATAAGTAAATGGACAAGAAGAATATTATAACAAAACCTTAACCAAAATCCTCATGAAGGTAGTCAATGATGTTGGTATGGATTAGCATATGCACATCCCCTTCACTTTATGGGCTTATCAAACTAGCATTTAAACCCCTATAAGTGCTATGCCGTTTTCACTAGTTTATGGGATGGAAGAAGTCTTACCTCTCGAGGTCTATATTCCTTCTCTTGGAATCTCTCTATAAGAAATACTTAGTAATGATTAATTTCACCAAGAACATTTGGCCCAACTTGATCTACTTGATGAATGATGTCTAGCATCCCTCAATCACCTCCAAATCTATCAAGAGCATATCAAATGCGCTTATAACAAAAACCTCAAGGAGGAAGATTTCAATATCAGAGATATCATCTTAAAGGAAAATCAAATGTGATGAACATGGAGGAAATCAAATGGGGTAAGTTTGTTCCTAATTAGCTTGGACCCTATTTCATAACTCACAAGTATGGCTTATGAATGTATCACTTATATTCTCTCAAAGTCAAGCTAGAACATGAGCCTTTAAATGATTTGTACCTACAACCATTCTTTTGTTAATCAAGTTATGCTTCACTTCGTGTCTAACTTGAGCTTATCCCTTGAACAACCCTATTACATTCACCTCCCTTCCTTTTAACCCTTGTTTATGTACATTTAGTTAACCTTCCAAGTGTTATGGTTTTTCCCTCATAAAGGAAAACCTCTAAGCCTATATAGTCCTATCCATGACTAAATTCATATGTAAAAAAAATATAATAATAAAAATTGGGATATATAGAAAAAGTATTATCTCTCAGGTCATGATTCTCAACATAGATTGCTCCCTTAAAGGATAGTTACGTAACTTCTCATTGCTACTATAAATAGACTAATCCCTAAAAGGAAAACTATTAAAAGCTAAAAAAGATTAGACCACTCCCTTGAAGGATGGTTAAGTCAAGATTTGTTATCAAGGAAATAATGTCTTAGAAGATTCCCACATTGATCAGCTTCGCATGACCTCAAGGCACCAACAATATCCCAATGAAGGCTTCCCACATTTATCAACCTACACAAGTAAAAGAAACAAAAAACTTTAGTCATGGACTTACCTATGGTAGCTATTAGGTCACTTGTAAAAGGGGCATACCATTTCTACTAAGAAGGTTACACTATCCACACACCCTAATTCCTTTTACCTTTTTCCTCTCTTACTCCCTCATAATCAAGGGAATTTGAACTCACTTGGCACAAGGTGATCACAATATTTCTCTACCAAATGAATGGTTAATACTAAAAAACATGAATGAGGCTCATACTCTTGTGCCTATTCATATGGTCATTATGGTCCTCACCAATGCAAGAGAATCACGTCCCTTTCTTTCCTACCACATGTTGATTTCTCTTTTAAGGAAACATCTCACAACAAGATTCACTTAACTTCTCACCTACCTGCCCATATCTATTGTTACCTCTTAAAGTTATGTGTTTAAGAATACTATTACTTGCATATCCATTTCGAGTAGTGATTTTAAATAATATCAACAAATATAATGGTATATTAATAATACACTCTTCAATCATTACACTTTACCAATACTAATAAACCATTTGTCAACTAATTTATTTCATACAACCTCATGTGAAAAGCAACCAACATAGCTTCTCTAAATAATAGTAAATCAAGAAACTATAAAATAAAATAGCTCATTTTTAACATACACCATCACATATATGGAAAAATACTACAATGAAACCAACTTCTCAACTATGCATGTACCATCATGAATATGGGAAATGATAGCATAACACACTAACTATCACTAACATAACCATAAATAATATCACATAAAACTCATACATAATATAACATCGTCATAACATCATAACATCTCATAATAGTTAAATATCATATTTATATACTGAATATGAATATACATTAATGAATCATATCAGTATCATCTCTCTCTCCATACATCTCTAAAATTTGTCTTGCATGCCATAATATATATAACAAAAATCACAATACATCTAGCCCTTAGAATACTCAAGGATGTGATCCTGGTCGTGAAGAGGCAGTATCATCATCACCATCTACCTATCTATGTCTACATAAACTAAAGGTCTGGTGCATCTCTCTAATCTCTCCTAATCTCTAGCTTTAAAATATCTCAAAATATATGGGAACTACCTAATGGATCTCTCAGAATATGCAATCTCATCTAAAGCAATGTTGTACCTTGTTAGTGGCACAGTCTATGGAAGACCCTTCAAACCTACTATAAGACCATGTGGTGATGCCCATAATGGATCTTATACTGGTCCCTATGGTGGAGGAGGGGGGGTATCTCACCTTGATACTCTTAACCCATATCTCTTTGCTGTCAGTATAGTAAGCTATCCCTACAACATTATCACCTATCCTTGTAAAACCAAAACTTGTACCTATGTTGTAATCAACTAGGCCTATAGTGTCATCACCTATCCTTATAGGACCAAAACCTATGCCTTCATTATATCCCATCCCTACATAGTTTCATCCCTCTCTCTCTCTCTCAACTCCCTATAAATCTGGTCATGGTCTCCTTAGAATCATAGGGTACAAACCTACCCACCACACTCAATAAGATACTACACACCCTAGATCTATCACACCTAGGCTTGCTAGCAACTCGTCAAAATCTAGCCCATCTATCTCCTAGGGAAATGGAATGGGTGCCTCTATATCATCCCTCCTATATTGAGGAAAAGTAGGAGGTACATCATGTAATAACCCAAACTATCTCCTAACCCTAACCATGGGTATCATATCTAACTCTTTGACTTGCCTCCTCCTCACCCATATCATACTCTATAAGCCTATAAGCTACTTTGCTTATCCTATAAATATAGGATATGTTAAGTAAGGCCTCTAAACAATATCTAATGGAATAAATCCATCTATCTTCCACTTGTAATAATCGATGTCCCACACAATGCCATCTACTTATGTATATGCCATGTTATTTATCCATCATCTAAAGACAACCCTAAAATTGGTAAAAATCATGATTGGTATCCCCTATGGATGTGTCACCACAATGTGATCATATACACCAAAATTAAGTAAATGCTTGACATAGACTATATCACCATCATAAATTCACACCCCATAACTCTATGTATAACTATGCAAGAAAAGTTGGTCCCCACATAAAGATTGTCTATTTCTCAAACATCTATGCCAAAAATTTGGTCATTATGATACAAAATCTCCCTCCATCTATTTTAGGTAGTGAATACACTGTAATGCCTATCATCATTAGGATAATCATGAGATGATGCTCCTCATCAATAGTGTATATTGGTTCATATCAGAAGCTCACTAAAGGATAGGTCACCTCACTGACATGCTCCACAAATAATGTGTATATATGAATATCATGATCCTCCCTTAAACATGAGAACAAATCCTCACCTTGGAGTGGTGGTCATAAAATCATATATACATCCTCCTACATCACTATCAACTCTCCAATAGGTAGATGGAAGGTGTTGGTGGTATGATTCCACCTCTCTATCAAGGCTACCATCAAGTTAACATCTTTTACAACTCTACAATATCATCACACTCTTCCTAACCCTATAACTACCATCTACTCCCACTCATCCATAGTGACATCCCTCCTCATCATTGTCAGTAGTGTAGGTAATTGATCTCATAATGTCAACTCTTACCTAACATTATCCACACATATAAAATCAATCCATAAATCCACATACCTTTAGTTACAAACCTCCTCTTTTATTCCCTTTCCCTTTAGGAGAACTACATTGCCTTGAGGTCCTAATCAAGGCTATGTAGGTAGTGCTCAATTGACATGAGGTATTCTGAGGCTAGCTTGGCCATCTACCCACCTACCTATCTAGGCCATTCACCCACTTAAACTCTAGGCCAACTGGCCTATTCTAAACCCTAGGCTAAGTAGTCTATTCTACACCTCTAGGCCCCATGGCCTATATCTTAAACCCTAGGATAATCAGCCTATTCTAAACCTCTACACCCCATGGCCTATATCTTTAACACTAGGTCCCATAGTCTATTTCAACCTATTTTTTCATAACCACTTACCTTAATAGTTTTAACCAATATCTAACCCCTTATTCCCTTCCCTTTGGGAGAACTACATTGGAATGAAGTCCTAATTAGGGATATGTAGGTAGCACTCAATTGACATGGGGTCTTCTGAGGCTAGCTCAACCATTTAGATCATCTACTAGCACACCTATACTGATTTAATTAGAGATGCATAATTAGCCTTAACTCTTCCTAAAATTGCTACTTTGGGCTTTCAATGACCAACATTGGTTTTATTTCAATCAAGGTTAATCTTATATGCCAACATTGATGCTATTTATTATCCAACATTAACACCAATCATCACTTGATGTCAACACACCAAGTTGACTTCGGTGACTAGTTTTGCCATAGGACCAAACAACCCATGCCCAAATTTTAAGATTTTTCTTAAAAAATACCTCCAACCCATCATAAATATACCTAACCCTACCCTTACCCCATCCAATCCCCCATTAATTACTCTCTATCACCCCACATAGTCAAATTAACGTAAATAATAAATTTTGATCAAAACTTAAACTCAAATAATAACCAACTTAAGAAACTCAAAAATATCCTACCTCATCTCTCCATCTCCTCTAGGCTAGAATTGATGGTACCTATTGTAGAGCACATCTAGCTAGGTCCCCTCATCCCTCTACCATATCCATCCACACCAATGATCCATAAATAAAACCATGGCCTACCAAGTGCTAATTCATACCCCCATTCTCACACACTATTCTCAACCAATCACCTGTCACCACCTCACCATAATAGGACAAGCTCTAAATGTTTTAACTCACATAACACTAAGAGCTCTGGTTCCTCTAATCTAATGTCATAAATGAATTCTAGTGGGCCACCAAACCCCTATTGTCAAGTTTGGTGGCTTGCCAACATTAATATTCCTACCCTAGGCTACCAATGTCAGCATATTTCCTACCATAATTAGTGACCTAATTGATGTCAGCATATTTCCTATCAACATTAGTGACCTAACTAATGTCAGCCACCTTAAAATTAGGTTTTCTAACTCCAACTACCACCCTTTGAAAAATCACCTTAATTACATGCCTTTAGTGGTTCACATGGACTCCTTATGGGGTAATTTGGAGATCATGTATATCTCCCCACCCATGACAACCAACCTTAGAAATTACTTAAATTTCCACCCATGATGACTCTGATCGAAGATCACAAATATCTCCTTGACAAACAACCCTATTTTGGCAAACCTTACCTTGATTATTCTTACCACTTATGCTACCATGCTATAGTTGGTTATTGTATTCACATGTGTATAAAATCATGACCTTACCAATTCTAACCCTTATAACCCTTTTTCTTCTAGGAGCACTTCCTACCTTGGATACTTAGAACACATGGACCATTAGAGATACAACTTTTATCATTTTAACCCCATTATCTATCACTAATAAGTTATGGTATATTTCCTTATATCCAAGTCCTCCTTATCTTTACTTGTTATTGATTGTGTTGAATATAACTAGTAGTATTATCCATCCAAGCAACGATCTTCCCACATTCATACTCAACATTCACCCATCTATTAACTACTTATCAAACAGGTACCTAATTTTAGATTCTCCTCCATTGGTTCCCATTTTGAGGAGGGAATATCTCATCCCATACCTAGAGCATCTAACTCTTATTTTTATCTTACAACTTGTCAATACATGTTACAAGATAAAAAGGGTAAACGTAGATACTAAAATTATGTCACACACTTGCGTGACTCCCTGTGTCAAAACCTGCATTGATCCCTTTTTAATAGTTAACCTTCCTAACCCATGTTTTCATCTTAAAGTATTTAATTAAGTTAATTAAAACCCACTTATGCCACCTCACCTATCCACCTCATCCTAAGACTGTTTCTTACCCTCTAAGTCACCTTAAAACTTAGTATCCTAATCCTAGCTACTTATGACTTGTTCTCACCCCCAACATAAATTTATAACTAACTACATTTTTCATAGCCTCATATTTTTACCATTTTATAATTGACACCACACTTGGAAAGAGAAGGAATATAAAATGTGATAAAATATCCCTTTTACCTATTCTCATGCCATCAATATTAGTCAACCCTCAGTCAATGTCAGTGGGATAGTCGATGTCAATTACTTAAGAAAAATTCTAAGTTGGTCTTTGGGTCACAAAAATAAAGAATTCATGCATAATACTTTGGCAATAAAAGCATCATAAATCACTTTTGACATCCAATATTATCATTACTCTACAAAAAATTGATCCAGATCAAGAATTGATACACTACACAAAGCTTGAACTCTTGAAGACTGGTAGCACATGATTATCTTGTCTATTCACCCATTAGTTCACCAAGCCTCATTAGAGTCATTTATCTGGTAGTCATAATTCACCCATTTCACCAGCTAAGTATAATCTCAATGTTTTCTAAGTCTTTAAATAGTAATTTCCTAATTGTTTAACAATATACTTTTTATTATTTTATGAACCTCGACTCCTTTCATGGAGGAGTTGTAAAGCTCCCCACCTAATTCTCTCTATCCCATCATACCAACCCTCTATCTAGAATCCCTTAAGTCTTACCCACCTCCTTATGACTCTTCCCAACCTCACAACTTGACCATACTCCCATTCTCCCTCCTAGAAAATCCTTATCTAACTCATTCTAATACTACTGCCCCAACCAACATCAGTGATACAAAACTAAAATCAATGACCCAACTAATATCAATGACCCCAACTGACATTAGTAATTTAACTAACATTGATTATTGTGTTTCTAAACTAGAAACCTCAAAATCAGTTAACAACCTTCCCAAAACATAGACCTAACTTATCAGCCTGCACTATATTATCTTTTGCTACAGTTAGACCTATAACATGGTAAATATAACTCTCTCTCTCTCTCTCTCTCTCTCTCTCTCTCTCTCTCTCTCTCTCTCTCTCTCTCTCTCTCTCTCTCTCTCTCTCTCTCTCTCTCTCTCTCTCTCTCTCTCTCTCTCTGTCTCTCTCTCTCTCTCTTTCTCTCTCTCTCTCTCTACTCTCTTTTCTTGAATTTATTTTAAACTTTGTTTTAAAATAATAGATTATCATCCCAAGGAAGTTTTATGATTCTTAAAACAAGCATGTATCTTGGAAATATCTTCACTAACAACTATTTTGTGTAGTGTTTTCTTATCTATAGGTGTCTTCCTCCATAACCAAAGAAGAGAATCTATAAAGTCTGGAATGGTGTACACTTATCTAGGTTTTAATCACTTATCCCTAACTCTCTTTCTTTTTTTTCTCTTTCTTTGAATATAAAATAAGCTTAAAATGTAGTGAAACATAGACATATGCAAATTTAAAATTTATGCAAATAAAGTTCCTTGTACCCATGTTCCAATAAGGTGAACTTCTTATGACAATTATAAAAATTTGAAGATCATATCTAAATTATATATCTTCAAGATATTAGAAATGATAAACATGTGCTAAAATTATGATCACTAAGTTGATTATTAACCTAAATCTAAAAACAAATAATATTAATATGATAATTATGATTCCATGAATTATGCCATGTGTAAAATCAAAATAAACTAGACTAAGCACTACTGATCCATTTAAAGCATATTAACTTTATAAATAACCAACATATCAAATAATGATAAAAACTAAATTTATTTATACCAAAATTTATTTGTAATATCTTTTGGAAAACCATATCACCATTTTAATCTAAACTATGAATCAAAGTTACTCCTAAAGATCAAATCATCACCATATATCATCAAATATGACTTAGAACTGAAATTCAAGCATCAACTAAATTTTTCAAAGCATGTCAAGACTGATAAGCAAAAAGAATAATCACATATGCATATTTTATTAATTTATCCACCATGCTCTTTGAAACCACTTAAAACATAAATAAAATATATTAAAAAAATATATAATTTCACAATCAAATATGCATCTACAAATACTATCAATCAATAGGGTCCCCTACATAGTTTTAGGCTTTATGACAGGGTCATCTCTATTATAGTAAGTATAGACTCTTAAAAAAATTATGGGGGTGTATAAAATAGGCATAATACTAGCAACTTTGCTAGTCAATTTTGTGAAAAAAATTGATTATCAACAAATTACCTGTAACATATAAAACATATTTTTCCTTGAGAGTATGATCGATTAAAATCATTTCTCAAGTAGCTAAGCACAAATCCCTTAAAAATAAATTAAAGCAAGGGATATATTGTTTGGCTAGCATGACATGAATAAAGGGAAATGAATTACAAGAAATTTTAGGATGGATGCATCAACAATTACAAATGCCTTAGGAATAAAATCTAAAAATGAAGTAATACTTCTACAACAAATATAAATTAGCCATGATATTCATTTTTTATGAAAAACTAAAATTGTAATAATATTTTTTAAAAATGAATGATACTTACAACAATTTCACATATTCTTTCATTATTCATTCATAATGTGATATTATTCATCCTAAAACCTTTCATTGATCATTTGAAAACAATAAACAAAAAATAAAAACAAACACAAGACAAAATTAAAAAAATAAACCAAAAAAATAAATAAGAGAAACAAAGCAAAATAAAGCATAAAATAAAGAAAAATGAATAGCAATAAGTAGTTAATCATGAAATTATTTTAGATTAAGGTTATTTATTAAATAATGTAGCCAATTTACTTTAAAATACTTAAGATGAAAATAATTATTACCAAGAACTATGGAAATTTTATAAGGTCCAAGCCATAATGTATAAAATTTATGGTGTTTTCCAGGGTCCTTATAGGCTTTATCCCAATATAAAACTATATTACCAACATTAAATTTATTACTAAAAAACCTTTTTATCAAAAAATTTATTTAACTTTTGCTAAGTCTTTTCTAATTTTTGTAATGCAATTGCTTTGGATTAATCAAGCATTACTAAATCATGCAACCTTTGTTCAATTAAATTCATATCTTTAGCTATATATTGTAAAGTAGTCCTAGCTAAAGAAATCTGAGGTTTTATTGGTAAAGTAGCTTCAAACCCATATGCTAACATGAAAGGAAAATAACTAGTTGCTACTTTAACAATAGTTCTATCAGCCCATAAGGATTTGAAAATATTAAGATGTTAATTCTTTTTTTTATCACAAACTAACTTTTTCATAATAGAAATTAGATTTTTATTAGTGGACTCAGTTTGTCCATTTCCTTGTGGATAGTATTTTGACGAATGACTAGAAATGATAGAATATTTTCTTAGAAACTCTAATAATTCATTTTAAACAAACTGAGGTCCATTATCCAAAATAATCTTGTATGGAACTCCAAATCTAGATAAAATCTAATTTTCTAGAAACAAAATTACTTCACCTATTACTGAACTTTTAAGAGCTTTGGCTTCAGGCCATTTGATGAAATAATTTATGGCTATCAAAATGTACCTATGACTTATATATGAATGTGGATGAATATCTAAAATAAATTCAATGCCCCATTTAGTAAACTATTTTTTAATAATGACCATTTTTAAAGGCATTACAGGTAATTTATCCCTTCCAACAAATAGATGACAAGGCATACAAGAATGAACCAGCTTATAAACATCTTGAAATAAGGTGTGAAAATAATAACCATCCCTCAAAATATTATAAGTTTTTGTTTTTTTTAGTATAATTTTCACCATAATTTCCTCCATGGTAGCCCCTACGAAGTTTCTGAGTTTGATTATGAGTAGGACATCTTAACAATACACTATCACGATTTTGATAAAACGAGAAATTTTATAGTAAATAAAAATTTAATTATTTTAACTTTAAATAATTTTATTTTTTATTATTTTAGTTGTTAAGAAAAGATTGATTTTGAAAACAATAAACCAAATCATGATACCATTCATCTTTAGCCAATAAATAGTTCCATTCATTCATTTCATGACCAAACTTAAAACTTTTATAAAATTCAGAAACTTTCATAGTTTTAAAGTGTGGTTTTGAATTTAATTTTTCATCAAATGATAGAAGTAGAAAATGAATATCTAAGGCAACATTTTTAGCTATTTTTTTTCTAATTCATTTCCTTTAATAGTTTTTGAATTTTCAAATTCAAGGTCAAATTCTTGAATATACAAGATCCACTTAGAAAGACTTCATTGAATAGTTGGCTATTTTAAAAGATAAAATAGGTACATTAGCTCCCACAAAAATGTTTTTTTCCATTAGTAAATGTATAAATTTAATTAAATAATAAACAAGTGAGAAAACAAATTTTTCAATAAGAGGGTACCTAGTTTCTACATCTTTTAAGACTTGATTCATATAACTAATAGGTTTCTCTTCATTATTTTTGAATTCCTATGTTATTATATTTTTTTATTGACTTTTTAGTATCATTAACATAGAGGATAAATTTTATATTTAAATAAAGATTAGTAAATATAGGAGAACTCATAATTGCATCTTTTATACAATTGAAAGCTAATTCAACATTTTCATCCTAAATATATATTTTATCTTTCATAAGCAGTAATTTTAGAGGATTATATTTGTCATAAAAATAAAAAATAAAATTCCTAAAAAAATAAATCTTTCCAAACAAATATATTAAACTTGGCTGGTCCTTAGGAGGAGGTAATTCTTTTATAGCTTTTACACATTCAGGGTCAATATAAATACCTTCTTTAGATGTGTCCTAATAATTTTTCTTTATTCACACTAAAAATAATTTTTTTAGGATTTAAAAAAAATTTCAAACTTTCTACATCTTGTGAATACCTCATGAAGATGATCTAAATGCTTTTTTTTTTCTTGGAGTTAATGATGAGATCATATAAATAAAATTGAATGACAATGCCTATCAAATCATCAAAATCAACATGCATAACCCTTTGAAAAGTCAATCTTACATTCATTAAATTAAAAGGCATTCAATTTTAAGCAAAATTTTCTCTATAATTAGTGAAATTAGTTTTGTGTCTATCATCAAGGTTTCCAAAGATCTAATTAAAACCTAAAAATACATCTAATAAAGACACCATTTCATATCCTACAACCTATTGTAAAATTTCATCTATGCTAGGTAGAGGAAAATTACCTTTCACACTTACTTTATTCAAGTCTCTAAAATATACACAAATTCAAATATCAGAATTTTTCTTTCTTATCGATACTAGATTAGCTACTCACTTGGAATATGTTATAGAAAAAATGACACCAACATCAATCATTTTATCTAGCTCTTTGTTAATGGTGTCTTCTAACAAAGGGTTTATTCTTCATTTTTTATACCTAATAGGTTTGATACCAAGTTTAATAGGAATTTCATGTTTAATAATACTAGTATCATAACCCTTAAGATCTTTGTAAGACCAAGCAAAGATATCAATAAATTCTTTAAACAATTTAATGAACTTGACTTTCTCATTTTTAGTTACATGAATTTCCAATTAAACATACCAGGATCCTCTTTAGTACCTAAATTTATGGGAATGGTATCACCTATAATTCTTCTTGATGTTCTTTCTATTCTAGAGATCTTTGGCTGATCATTGGGTAAAAACATAGATTCCAAGCTTACCAAACCAATATGCAATTTGTTAGTACTTAGTGATAAATAATATCCATAAGTAAGTACATAATCATCATGATAAAATTAATTGCCTTTAAATAATTAATATATATGATCATCACAACTAAACACATGTCAACTATCATTCAGATCAGGAATCTTAGGATGGAAAAGTTTAATTAAAAGAAAATCAACAGTGGGTTCAACTTCACTCCAAGTAGGATTAGAAGCATAAACTACAATTTTATCAGCTCTTACATTGAATTATCTAAGAATATGAGTGATATTTAATGCTTCAAAATTTTCAAATAGTGACCAATTTTTTTTGTATAACATTGCAAATGGGTTTGATTGGTCTTATGGATTTTCCAAACTTGTCTCACTAATAATTCTAAATCTCCAAAAAATTCTAGATGTTTAACATTTAATCCTTTGTATTTTTATAATCCCAAACATAATTCTTCAAATTCTAATGTATTATTAGTGTTTTAAAAATACAATGTAAAATCATAATGAAAAATTTTACCAATAGAGGATATGAGACAAATTCCAACACCACTACCATGTTGAAAGCAAACTCCATCAAAGTAAAGAGACCATAAGATATTATTTTTAAATATCTCTTCATTCTAATTTTCTAGTTAGTCTACATTCAAAAACTCATAAATTCCAATACCTATTTCTATGTAATAAATGTTAGATAAAGGATATTCAATTAGATTACTATAATAATCTTCCCTCTTGATAAATGTAATCTCCTTATTAACTAGAACCCAAGTTATGTGCTTTATAATGAAATCTCGAATGGTTTTTGACCAATCCCTTCCTAAAAAACTGTCATTATTACTTAGAATATCTAAGACCTAAATATTAGTTATACATATAATACATTCATCTTACACAATTTTAAAAATTATGTCATGAAACTTACCACAACTTTTTATTTGTCTAGCATCAAAACTAGTAAGTTTCCTGCTATCTACTTCATATAAAATACTCAATTGAACAACAATGCATTTGGGAATGATATTCTTTGAATAACTTGTGTCTAAAATACAATTATTAATTATTTTATTTCCAATATTAATAGTGACATAAAAAGGAGGTATATAATCAATAGGGGTCAAAATGTTGAGCATAAATATGTTCAAAATTATTTTCCTATTGTAAACTTACATCAACTCTTATATTTTTAACTACTTCATTTATCTTATGTAACTATTTAGGAAGACTAACATCCTATAGTAGAGAAAATATAGCTTCAATGGTTGATAAATTATCAATTATGTTATAAGTTTTAGCATTTGTTTATCTAAAATTATTCAATTTATTAAGTTAATATTGAGCATTATTATATCCAATTGTAAAAGGAACATTTTGAACATCCTTATTATTATTATTATTATTATTATTATTATTATTATTATTATTATTATTATTATTATTATTATTATTATTATCATTATTTTTATTTGATTTACCTTTATCATCTAAATGAGGTTTATCACTTGGTGATTTATTCTTGTGAGAACTATACTCCTTATTCCTAGTGCTTATAACATAGGCATTTTCATTTTCTGATGGATCATCAAGAGTGTTTATATTATAATCCAAATATTTAGTTATTTCACATTTTCTTCGTAAAAGATATTTTTAAAACTTAATGATAGCTAGACAAGTTTCAAGATTATGATCAACTTCACAAATTTTGTAATAATAAGAAATATCATCATCTTTCATGACTTTATATGAAGAAGAGGGTTTATCATTAAGCCACCTCTTAGAAATGACCAACTCATTGCCTAGACTTTGTATTTATTTTAATATTTTTGCATTATCAAAATTTAAGCCTGTAGTATACCTATCTTTAAAAACTACATGTTCAAGCTTATTCTTGTAATCAATACAAAATCATATGGTTTTATCATATTCAGTAATATATTTATCTTCTAAAGCCATTTTTATTTCAAAGGTAAAACATTGCAAAGATAAAGTCTAGATAAATTTTTAGAAGGTCTAAGATCACTCAAATTTTTTTGACATAACTTAGTGAATCTAAAAACAAATTGATACACAGTTTCACCAAAATCCAACAAATTTCTTGAAATATCATTAACTAAATCAAATGGCCTTACCAAAATACAACTCTAACTAGTCTTCTACATCTCTCCAACTATGAATGACTTTTACAGGTAGACTAACAAATATTTTATAAGCTTTTCCTTAAAATTTTTGTGCAAAAAATCCTAAACAAATATTTCTATTATTTATCCTAAGAGTGGCACACATTAATCTAAAGGCCTCTAAGTGATCGTCCCTAGATTCTCTAGTAGCACTAGAAAATTTTAGTATGTTCAATCCCTTAAGATAAGGTAGCTTATCTGGTTGATTTTTGACATTGATTAGATTTTGAGATATCCATGTTGTTATATCTATTAAAGACTCTTCTCAAGATTCTTCTTCATATTCACCTTCAATGAGATCTTTTACTTCTTTATTATTTTTTATTCTATGAAGTGGATCATCTAATCTCTATTCTTGTACTAATTACTCTCCCACTAGCTGATTTCCTATCAATTGGTCTCTAGCTAGTTGATTCTTGGTTTGTGGATTCCTCACTAACTAATCTACAATTGAAAATTTTAGTAGATACTACCTAAAAGGAGTGATTATTTTGAACCTAATTTTCTTGGCCTAATTGTATATTTGTCAAAGCAATTTTAGAAGGCATAATAAAATCATCAAATGGAAAAGAATCATAAATAAAATGAGTTTTAGGCCTAGGATTAGTAGTTAAAAATATATCTCTATCTTCTTGGATTCTCCTATTCAAGTTTAAAATGTCACATTGAGTCTCACATGTAATATTTGAATACCAATCAATTTGAATTAAATAATCTCTTCCTCTTTATTTATAACTTCAATAACCTAATGAGGACCTTTAAGATGATTATACAAAGCATAACACATTAGATTGAAAGCAAAATCAACTTGATCATCTTCTAAAGATATTAAAAGCTAGATAATATGAGGTTGTTGAGCTCCAATAACCATTATCAATAAGAAAACAAAATTTTAAAAAAATCTATATTTCTAAATGATGTTCCCAATATAGTCACCAAATTTGTTGATGATGAAAGTTTTACCATTAATGAATCAACCCTTTCATCTATCATGAAGGTTAATTTGGAATTGTACCAGTCTAATCTTTGGGGTTGTAAAGGTTCATATAAGATCCTAAAGATGTGAGGGGGTTTTATTATAAATTCTATGAAATAATCAACAAGTTATCAAGATAACTTATTCAATTATAGAAATCATAAATCTATTTATCAAATCATGAATCAGTTTAAGATAAGAATCTGTAATCTATTATATTCGATAGAGAAAACATATTAATGAGATAGTCTCTTGAAGAATAGAAACTTGATTCTATAATATATATGAATATTCAATTGATATCTTCACTTCTTGCTTATAATTCTTTTGGATTAATCTTAAATAAGATCAAATCAAAAGAGAAATACCAAATAAGAGAGAGTAAGACAAACACATAAGCAAAAGAACATATACATAACTAATAATGAAGTAAATATTTAATCCTATAGCAAAGATAAATAAACCAAGAACAAAAAATGAACTAAGAAGAGAATATAATATAAACAAGAAAGGAATTAAAAATAAACCAAACTAAAAATCAAATCTTTAAAAGAGAGATAAATATAAACTAAATAAAAAGAGAAAAGATCAAACTAAATTTGAAATAAACTTGAAGCCTATAAGAAAAACTATCAAGAGAACTAATGATATAATTAGAAGAATATTAACAGATTCAAATAGTTTACTTTAAAAAAATTAATTGATTAAATTACTTGAAAAGATAGAAGATAAATTGAATTAAGATAAACAAAAAACTAAAACTCAATCTAAATCTAATATAAAACCTGTCAGGAAAAGTTAAGAAACTTGAACAAAATAAGAACACAAAATCAAACCTATTAATAAAATTAAAATCTATCCTAACTAGAACTAAATAAGCTAAAACTAACTAAATAAGATAAGATATAATATAAAATAAAAAGAGATCTATTAAGTAAAGTAAATTGAAATAGACTTTAATCTAAATATTGAAATTTTTGAAGTAAACCAAAATGACTTAAGATAAATGTATAATGATCAAAGCAGATAAAAAAACAAAATAATTAACCTAAGAACTGTAAAATAGAGATATTCTAGACTAAACTAACAAGAACAAAAATATTATAAATTAAACTATATCTAACAAAGAAACCAGATTTAGAAGAAATCTGAATATTTTATTTATATTAAAATTAGATTTAATTATAAAGATGTGGGAGTCTCAAAATTAAATTTGTCTTATTAGAAAAGGATAAAATTCAATGATAAAACCAACATCCTTTCTCTAAAAACTTTGAAATATAACTTTGCAATCAAATAGATCAATGAAATGTCATAGAATAGCAAAATGATCATCATTATTTAGGCTGAATACTTAAAATTTGTGCATCGGATTGAAAATAGTAATTATCAAAAGATACTAAACTTAGAAAACTTCAGATAATTAGTAATAAATTATAAATAAAATTGGATATACCTATTTTACATAAGTGATTACTTAACCATCAAATAAAGTACCATTGGGTTTATCTACAAAATATGTACTATCTCAGAAAAGTTACATAGAAAGAAGAGATAAATGATTGACTTTCAAAAAATTCTTAAGTCTTCAATACTTGTTGTACTTGTATATTTAAATGAATGCTTGATCTCTTTTTATACCCTCAACTCAATTGTGAAATAAGTTATAACTAACTTTAGTTATTTATTAGTTAATGTTAAGTAATTGACGTTAAACAAAGTCAATTAATTAAACTAAAATTGGTTATGGACATATTTAGTTAAAAAGTCTTAATTTGATCAAGGTATTTAAAAAAATAATAGACTTGGAGTACTAAACCTTAATGGGTGGGGACCCATATTAATTAATAATATAGTAGAATACACACTAATCATAAAATAATAAATCAAAATTGATAAATTGTTCTAATGTTTAAATCATAACACTTTTTTATTAATCTTAAGAATATATAATTATATCAAAAACTCCCAGATGATTGTATATACCCAAATTTACCAAAATTTATCATGTTTAAATTATCAAAGTGTCAAACCAAAATATCAAGTTCTATATGGAAAAGTTAAATATTAATAGAAAATAATCTTGTGGATAGCTAATAGTCATTTAAATCTGATAGCACTTTATTTAATTATTTGTCTTGCTCATGAAGACAAATTTTATATTCCATCTCAATTGAAGGAAAAGGCATTAGTCTAGTTCCTAAGTGTGATGTGATATCATCAACTTCCATCTTGATTCTTTTTATCAATGTGACCTCCTTGGGTGCTTTAGGCTCAATCCTTTTTATAAAAGTATTCTTTTTAGTAGTTTGAACTAGATTGTCCATGGTTTTATTTCTATTGACATAGCCCTACCCTCTTAAATTTATTTTTTAGACCTTGAAAGGGGCTCACTATGGGCACATGACAAGTTCAACTTTATACATTTCCCACCAAGATCTGCATTAGATGTGACAAGTGTATTTGAAAGAGTGGCATTCTTCTTAAAATATTTGGCATGATTTGTATCCAACTCAAGCTGATTGGCCGGATCAACAAGTAATTGATTAGCATGTAATTATTCAACAACTAGTTTACCTCTAAAATTAAGGGGTTGTAGTTGTAAGCAATGAGGATCATGCTCTACATGATGAGAAGAGCTACTTTATGAGTGTGTATGGGCTCCAAATACATTACCAAAAGAACCCCTATGACCTCTATAGCCTCCATTAACTATTTTATAAGTTAGATTATTCAAAATATTCTAGAAATCTAGGTCATAAGCATCAAAATAAATAGACATCCTTATGCCCCTAGGAAATCTAGGTTCAAATCACCTAGCATGGAACCTAGCCCTATTAAAACTTTTGCTATGGCTTGATTGATTTCCACCTATATTATAATTATACCTCCATCCTCCATCATTATTACTTTGAGTTGGCTGATCCCACCCAAACATACTCAAAATTTGAAAATATATAAAAAACTAAGTTTGGAAACAAAAGTCCAATGCAAAATTTTAAAATAAACTAAAATATACACTATACTAAGAACACTTTATTATATCTAAATTCACAAAAAATTTGATATCAATCCTTATTGAATTTTAATCTCAATATCTATCTTTAAATAAAAATTCAAAACCTCGATATTGAACTAAAATTTTAAATGTAACTTCAAGTTTCTAAAACTTAAAAAATCCATGAAAAATACTACATATATAGATATATATATTTTTGCCATTTTAAATTATCATAGCTAACTAATTTAACCTTGAATTCCTATAAAACATTTGTACTTCCCATTAATGTTTAAACACATTCTATACTAAAATCATACCAGAGTTCCTAAAGATCATTACTTTACCCAATTGCATCATAAATAATGAACTTTAATTAACCATTCAGGCACTGTTTATATCCACAATCATCAGCATGAAACTAGAATCATATAAAACTCATATAAATTGGTCAAAATTTTGTAGACTATCAAATTTATGCAATAGCATTTCACCAATCCCTAGCCACTTTATGATTTTGAAAATACTCAAAATATATCAAACTGAATCACCATTATCATTTTCAAACCACTTGACAATTTACATATATATTTCATAAAATAACTATATATGTAACAATATTCATTGAAATTCCTCATAATTTCTAATTTCATTAACATCACCATTTGATTACTTTTATATTGAAAAACACTTAAGTAATCTTAGCAAAAAAAACACTAAATTTATAACCAGTCTCAAATGAAGGTACATGCATGCTTAAATTCTCTATAAATTTACAAAACCTAGACCAAAAGCTCATATGCATGAAGACTACTTATAATAATTTAAGTCTTTCCAATATTTCATATCATGCCATTATTTAAACTCAAAATGAAAGCAATTGTAAACTAAGATGATTCTCAAAATGTATTTTATGTATGAAACCCTACACTCTAGATTTTAAGCATGACAACACTTTGACATTTTGCATGTAACCAAGACATGATATTTCATACTCAAGAAAAAAAAAATTCATATACCCAAAAATGTAAATAATCTATTGTGTAAATATTGGTCACTTTTATAACAAAAGTGTCCTTCAAAATAGGTTTTGCACAAAAAAATTCAAAAATAAAAAACCTAGAACATATATAAATATATTTTATACCATCCTCAAAAGGAATGATAAATTAATCCATTTAATACTAAAAAAATAAGTTCAAAACCATCTACATGTGAATCTTTCAAATTCATATATAACCTTTCCCTTCAGAAAACAAAACTTTTCTCATCATGTAAAGATCTACAGATTAGAAGAAACCCTTTTATTTTATGTACACAACTGCATGCATACACTTTTTTAATCATGAAACCTAAAATATCAGCATACTTCAAGCATTCTAAATAAATGATAACCACTGAATGTGAAAGACTCACTAAAAACATAAAACAATTTCCATTTTCTTCAATCAAAATCTCTGAACTAGTTTCCATGTAGATTAAAAACATCCAAAATTATATTTTTCATTTCAAAACCTTCATTTATCAATATAATTTTCTTTTAAAAGAAACTAATCAGTACAACTTAAAATACCTAGCTTCTAATCTCAATTCCTTGCTAGATATCCATTATATCCCTTGCTCTTCAACTCACCAAATTTCCTGCCAAGGATTTGCTTCCACTGAGTGCTTGCAAATAGATGGATAGAATGAATAAATCCAAAATTTTATTCACCACCCTTAGAATGATAACTACATTGAGGATGTGCTAAGATACCATTGGTTCACATTAACTTATGTGTACATATAAATCCTACTAAGTCATTTCATTGATCTAACAAATCTAGCAACAAACTAATCTTCGTACTAAACATGATACTAAATTTTGTTAACCAAGGTGATCATTAAGTCATAAATTCCCATTACCACCAAACATCCAAACAATCCCAAAACACATAAACTCATTGAAATGCATATTCCAACTCACCAACCTTGAAAACAAATATGCCAAGTGGTGTCTAACTCAATAAATGTTTACTTTGTTATCCATCGAGGGGGTCATAAAACTTAATAATGAATTCAAAATTGCTTATTTACTAAGCAATGTGACCAAAGGGTATTTATTGTTAGATATTATCAAGATCGATTCACATAATGCAAACCTTTAAAATGCAAACAGATTTATCCTAGCATCAAAGAATCACATTATACCATGAGTATTAGGATAGGTCTCCTTAGGTAGATGTATGTAAATTTAAAGTTTATAAAAATAAAGTTCCTTATACCCATGTTATAGTAAGGTGAACTTATTATGATAATTATAAAAATTTGAAGATTGTATCTAACTTATACATCCTCAAGATATCAGGAATGACAAATATGTAATAGAATTATGATAACCAAATTGAATATTAACTTAAATCTAAAAACAAATAACATTAATATGCTAATTATGATTCCATGAATTGTGCCATTTGTAGAAATAAAAAAAACCAAACTGAGCACTATCGAGCCATTCAAATCATATTAAATTTCCAAATAACCAACATATCAAATAACGATAAAAACTAAATAATTTTTACCAAAATTGATTTGAAATGTCTTTTGGAAAACCATATCACCATTTCTACCTAAACTATGAATCAAAGTTACTCATGAATATCAAATCATCACCATATATCATCAAATATGACTGAGAACTAAAATTCAAGCATCAACTAAAATTGTCAAAGTGTGTTGAGACCGATAAGAAGAGAAAATAATCACATCCATAATAAATTATACATATTTTATTCATTTATCCACCATTCTCTTTGAAATCACTTAAAACATAAATAAAATATATCAACAAATCAATATAATTTCATAATCAAATATGCACCTAAAAATACTATCAATCAATAGGGTCCCCAACATAGTTTTAGTCTATATGATAGGGACATCTCTATGGAACTATAGACTATTAAAAAAATTAAGGGGTTGTAGAAAATAGGCATAACAAGCTGGATGATAGAGAGGCCACTTAGACATAGATTGAGGTGGATGCGAGCCATGACAGTCAGATTTGAGTTAAGGAGGTGACCTATGGAGGAGGTGTTAAGAGGTTGTATAGATGGAGAGACTATGGTAGGCCATCACACAGATCGAGAGACCAAAGTGGCCAAGACACAGATGGTTAATAAAGATGATTAAGTTTTTATTTTGAAATAGAGACTAGAGTTAGATAGATATTGTGAGATATGATAGTGATCTAATAACTATCTGGGTGTGATTTTATTGGCATAGTCGAGGATGAGGAGGAGAGATGGGGACCTATTTTTAGGGGATTAATCTATGATTTCTTAGATGATACTTTATGACCATATGACCCTACTACATTAGAGGACCCCAGTGTACCATCTACCCCAGCTTAGGTGAACTAAGTCAAATTAATAGGGGAGGTAGTGAGGTAGATACAAGAATAGAAAAAGAGGATATAACCACTAGTAGAGATGGGTGTAGGTGAGATACAGGCATGGTAGACCTTGGTAGAGGATAAATTTGTCCATCTGGCTATAGTGATGTAGATGACATAAGCACACACATCAACCTAAACCTAGTTGGCATAGGCAAAGGTGTAGGTAGTGCACCAATAGGGATAGGTAGAGGGATAAAGATCTTAGATGGCCTATTTATAGCATATTATCTGGAGGATTCAAACTAAGGCCTTAGTAGGTAGCGTGTCTAGGCCAGAAGATAGAAGGATGAAGCCCAACCTAAGAGCTCAAGCATTGTGAATATGGTTAGACTTATTTATCAAAACTCATGAGATGTATATATGATGTATCACTTTGGTATATTGATGTTGATTTTTAATTTTTTCATCATTATGGTTGTGGCTATGGATGTTTTAGATATATTTCTTTCTAGCACATGTATTTATATTTTTTTATATGTTATAGGAAATATATGAGATGTGGTTTCTATTGATGTTTAAAATTGTGCTATTTCCAACACCAACAATGGGAAGTTTCAAGAATGTGGGACTTGTGACCTGAAATGACCTCCAGATTTTAAAGAAGTTATCTCTTATTTATCTTGAAAGTATTGTGGGAAAAAGGATAGAAATTAAATAGAAACACAAATGCAATGAAAGAATATTTTAACTATGGTGATGCGCTTGATTTTAATTTGATCCTTAATACTAAGCAGAATGAAGCTATCTTTAGGATTTAATTACATTAAAGAGTAATCAATGCATGATCAATGTAAAAGATGAAAAAAAAAAGAATCAAAGGCTCACAACTTAGACGATTTTTCAATAACATAGAAAATATCAACAAAGGCACAGAACTCAATCTTCTTATTAATTTTCTAGTCACATAAAAGGCATATATACATGCACAGTTATACAAACTTTCTAACTCAATAAAATAGAACAAAGGCAAATTATATTCTTGGCCATAGTAAGAAAGTATAAAACTTCTTGATAATAATCTCTTACAAAAAATTCTCTCTCTCTCTCTCTTCTGATGATCCCTATAGACATATTTATAGCATCAGACTAGCTCTAGATTGCCCACACATTCCCAACCCAATGGTCTAACTGAACTCTAACTAAACTTGAAGTGTTTAACAAAAGATATATTTCCAATCTCTAATGTTGTCCTCTCTACAAATTCAAATCCCAATGGCCTAACTAAATTGGAACTTAACTAGAAGTGTTTAATAGAAGATATTTTCTAGATCTGAAATGTTTAGTCTCCCTGCAAGTTCATTGGCTAAATTAGATACACATGACACTTCACTATGAAACAGTTGAGGACACTTGGTAGCTTCCACTTGCCTCACTTGAAAACTATCTCATTATTTAGGAGGCACTAGAAAATGACACTTGGTAGCTTCTGTGGCACTTACAAAAAACACATGGCACTTTCCACTGCATTATACTCTTTACTATGTCTTTGTATCGAGAGTGCTCCATCTTTAACATCTGTCATAGTCCGTTGCTCTGAAACTTTATCAAATTAAAGAAAATGGGACCCATAACACTTCTTTCTTGAGTAGCTTCAAAAGGGGAATGGGGATAGGTGGTGCTTTCCACGTATCTTTAAAAAATGACACCTATCAACTTCCACTTGTCTATAGAATCTTTTAGATATGTTTTGAGAGTCCTACAGAAGGTGACACATGAAAGTCTCTACTGAGCTTTATCTACACTATAGAAACATTCAGGACTCATTTTAGATTCACATAGATGGTGACACTTTGTGGCTTCCACTGAATTTAGAAATAAAACCTAGAGCCCACCACAGTCTTTACTTAATAATGAAACAAAATGAAGAAACTATGAATGTTGTAACTTGGTAGATTCCATTGAGATTTAGCTAGGGACACATGGTAGCTTCCACTGAGCTTTAGCTAGGGATACGTGGTGGCTTCCACTAAGCTTCAGTTAGGGACATGTGGTAACTTCTGCTACTTTTAGAAAAACATATTCAAACCTTCTACAATTTCCACTTGGTGCCCTTCATGTGCATTCTAAGAGAAGCTTATTTAAATAAGCTTTTAAAACTCATAATAAACTTGAAATGTGGATGCCGACACTTATCGTGCTCTGTTGGGTTATAATGGGACATGTGGCACATTTTGCACAACTTATATAAATTATAATGTGTCCTAGTTGATGACACTTGGCATGTTCCATGCGACTTTGATACTTAGACAAAATTTAGGCAAAAATAAAACTCACACCCACACTCTGTGTCAAAAACTTCACTGCCTCAAAACTGAAATGTGTAGGGAAAAAACTTGGAGCACACAAATGAAAATTAAAATAAAATGTAGAGTATTTTACTCTACAGTTCTTGGTGACCCCAAGGACTTTTGAGCCTACTTAGAAAAGAATCCACAATCTCCTGCATGATCAAATGTGGCAAAAATCACAACTTTAGTAAGGTCATCTGATAAATAGACCACTCAACATCAAATAATCCCTACTTATTTTTCAATTTGTGAAAGGCTAAATCAAGTTTGATGATGTCCTTATGCAAAACCTCTAAAAAATATCAACTGTAGCCTTTAATTGAAATTCAAGCTAGGACATGGGGATCAAGACAAATTTCACTTCTGGCACTGATGAATCATCTATTAAACCCTAGAAAATTGACTGATCATTTTGCCTAGCTAACAGCAAAGGTTTAATCTCATCAACCATCAACATAGTGTTGCTATGTGGAAAAGGGGAGGGAAGACCTAATTGCACTAGATCTTCAATATTTTGCTTCATGTCTTTGATTCCCTCTTTCACCACATCTAAAATCTCTTTGTAATTAATTGCTATAAAATTGCAACTGAGAACTTCATTCACCCTTTTTACAACAATCATTATGTCACTAATCCTTGCTACTAATAACATTCCATTAGTTGTGTCATATAGCTTTAGTAGCATAATTTGAGAATCAAAAACTCTCAAAGAGACAGTGGATAGAGTGGCTTCAACTGAGGTCTCCACCTTTTCGCATAATTTTTGTGCATTTAGCAGAAAGGCTAGAGAGGGTCTGAGCTGAGTAATCTCCTCAAAGATTCTTTTCCATATTGATACATATAGAAACCTAACTAGATTCAAAATTCCTACATCCTTTGGCCTATTAGCCAACTCAAGTGTTAATTGTTATGTTATTTTTTGCTCAAATTGAAGTTGGGCCTATATGGAAGCAGTATTGTTCTGCTCATTCAACAGCTTTTGTTGGAACTTAGTGACCTATTGTAGGTTTTCCTCACATTTTTCCTATAATGTTTCCTTTTCCCACCTTAGGGCTATCACTACAAATTTCTCCTATGTAAGCTCTTCTTTCAAAGAATCATTTTGGGCTTGAATAGCTTGGTGAGTCTAAAAAGAAATAGTATCTTGCAATTGTTTGTTGAGACTCTCTATTTCATTATTCTTGGTTTTGATTTCTATAGTCAGACCGCTACAATTTGATTTCTCTTGAGCTAAATCAACCTCCATCTTTTGTAGCTTCTTTGATACTTTTCAAATAATTAGCAGCTATAATAAAAGTGGATTCATTTAGTAGTTCAACCCTATCTTATGGTCTGAAAAGTGACATATCCATAGCCACTACATTCATTTTATAATCTTTGGGATGCATCTACTCATTTGGCTTGACCACATTAGGTGACAAATGGGTCACAGTTAGTTTCTGCTAGACTGGGTCAAATAGTGACCTCATATGTGGTGTAGCCAAAGCTTTATTATCTTTCATCCTCTTTTTCTCCATTTGGGATTCCCTAGCCTTCTTAGTAGTGTCTGCTTGAGTTTGGAAGGTAGAGGGAGAGGCAATATGCCCACCCACAAAAGGATAACCTTGTGGAAAGTCATAGGGAATAGCCAAATGCTGGCTAAGGGGAATCTAAGGAGGTATTCTCTTTGGGACAGAGGTGGAAAAATGAGGCAATGATGTGGCTTGAGTATTAATAGGTGGGGAAAAATGATAAATTGGCACAGTAGAGGTGGCAGGGGATATTATTTGGCCAGATGGGATTGTCACCCCTATAGAAGAAGAGAGAGACTAAGAAGAAGAAGGAGAAACAACATGTACCTAAGGAGCAACAGATGTACTTAGTAGTTAGTGATATGAGGGCTCTACCTCATCCTCTGAATCAAGCTGTAGTTTTAGCCTCTTATGTTGCTTTGGCCTTTATTCTTTTTACTTTGCTTCCTTCTCTTCAATGTTTACCACTACTGATAGTGGTGATTGTACAAAACTAGGAACCCCAAAGGCTAAAACTAATGGAGAAGCTATAGGTGGTGAGGATACCACTCTCTTTTGTTATTTAATGGCACTGAGAGATTGGGGCCAAACAATTACAACTATAGATGAGGTTTGTCTTGAGGCCTACACTGTATGAGTGGATTCTGCTCTAGCTTCTGATTCTCCACCTTGTGTTTACAGTTTGCTTGTATCAGGGCTATAGATAGGAGATAGATGACAATCATCCCAGATTTCCTCCCATTTCTCATCTAAATCTATATTTCCAAAAGATTGAGTTGTCTCACAAATCTCCTACCTATACTTCCAATAGGCTTCTATTTTCTTTAATTTCTAGTCTTTGTTCTTCAATGCCCTTCTTAAACCAGAAGTCACTCTGATTTTAGGATCAAAATCCTTTTACTTAACATAAAAATTCTCCCATGGCCTAGCCTCTTGAAGGGGCAAATCCATCAATTCTACATACAAATCAAGAATATCTTCCTTAGGATTTCTTCTATTTTCCCAAAAGGGACGGCCCTCATGCACAATTCTAGTGGCGACCTTGTTATTCTTGACCCATGAAGTTATGAAACTACTTGGGTCATATCCCCATTTATCTTCAATTAGATAGAAACCTAAGAAAGCTAGCTTCCTTAGCAACAAGTGTTCAACATCTCTGACCTCTAGGGCCATGTTTTTCTCTATCCATGGAGTATCATACATTTTCTTCTTCTTCTTCCCAGTGCCATAGTCTTTATCAACCATAGACACTTACTGGTTGACCTCTAAGAATGCTAACCTACGGGTCAAAATCTTAGGTAGAAATAATAGTTCTCCATTAAAACCATGGACCCTAATGATAGTATGATGGGACCCAAAAAAATAATCACAAGGAATAGTGCAATTTGTCATAAGGCCTCTGACACTTAGAGTTAATCTCTCTTCAACAGGCTTTGGGCTCAGGTGATAAAAAGTAGGGGCAAAAAAAAGTTCCCAAAATTCATATGGGTTAGATGCTTTAGACAAGATATGTGTCCATGCAGACATAGGAATGGTCCTATTATGACCAAAACTAGGGTCATACATATTCAGATGCATGTATTAGGAAAATATGTTAGAGTTTTGATATAACATGAGGTGAAATAGATAAGAAGAATACCTAAAACCCCATTTAGATTTGAAATGGGTGAGTTGGTCAACCATTGAATATGTAATCTACTCAAAGAAATCTAGTCGATACTCCTGAGACTTGTCTATAGTTTTTAGTCTGAAGAGAATGGCCATTTGTTCTTCATAGATAGTTATATCCTCTTTCATTCCAAAAATGAATGCCATCATAGATAGTGCCTCTTGACTAGCCTATGAAAATTGTGCTCTTCTTGTCAGTAGTACTGGAATAGTGGTATCATCATCCCCTAATTGCAGTTTTGATTTTAGAAACCTCAATTGATTATTGACATTTGCCCACATTTTTTGCATCTTGGAAATGGTGGGCAATGTGGCTGTCTTGTCATGATATAGGGCCAACATGTCCCTGATGGCCTTTGGTGTAATTTTCAACATGAATGGACCCTATTTTATGGTATTCAAGGGTGCATGAAATAATTTGGTGCATATTTCAACCATTTCAGGGCACAGATGTACACATAGGACAATGAATTATGCCAGTTGGGAAGTCCATATCCTCATTGTGAATGTTTCATATTGTCTAGCCTTGGCCCTCTAGATACATCTTTGGTGTGCCCCTTCTCACAAAGCTTTGCCAAAATTTTGAAGAGTTGGGTCTATGATTCCATCTATAAAATATTTCACCTTTATTGGGTCATTTGCATAACCAACTTTGAGGACTCTAGTCTACTGATAGGTCTTTAAGGGTTGTGCAGGGACTAAAGCATATGATTTGCTTGTGATAAGCTTATCAATGGATTTGTAAATCCTAGACCCCTATTGTGAAGACTGTGCCTCCTCCATATATATATATATATATATATATACACACACACTTGGAATCAGTGAACTTATGTAATAGGTATGGAGCTTTACAATAGGGAAGGCACTTTCACTAAGCAAGTTTGGCTATGAACTAAAAATGTAGGTAACAGGGATTTTCTAGTAGATGTAGGAATGTTTGAGACACTGTTAAGCTTTAACACTTGTTATGGGGTATTTAATGACCCATCAAGTCTCAAAAATGGCATTAAAATTGGATAACTATTAGTAAATATTACCAAATCTACATGGGAAAATGAGTCAGACATCTCATGAAAGTGGCTACGTAAGGGTACCAAGAGAGATTTAATGAATGCATGAGTTTTTGAAAATTTGAAAAGACTCTAATCCATGGCCATGTATTCAAAGAACACTTATTAAAAGAAAGAGCAAGAAAGAAAAAATGGGAAAATAGAGCAACAAGGAAAGGAAAACTATCTTACTATAATACAACTAACCAAGTATATTTGCCTCCCTCTTGGATCAAAGGGAAAATTCCTGAATTCTCCTTCATGGCAAGGAGACTTATGGTGCCAAAAAAGTGGCTAAATGGGATGGAGCTCTAGTGACTTTCTCTTCTTGCTTGCCACTTTTATTGGCCTACATCCAAGTGGATTAGAGTCAAACATGCTTCCAACATATACGTACTCTTCTTGTTCTTAGAAGCTTGTTGAATGTTGGTTCTTCATGTTGGTGTGTCTCATCAAGAAATTGATGGCTATTGTCTCATCACCATAAGCCTTTTGATATACATCATTGATTGGCTTATCTCTTTCTGCCTCATGATCGGGTTCCATTGCATGATCATCCTCTTTGATGACTTCAAAAATATCATCTTCAGATTCACCAACCTCTTGAAAGGATAAGCCTAAAAGCTTGTAGCAATTTTGCAAATTTATTTGAGTCTCAATGTTGCCTTCTCCACCTACAAGCAGCTCACAACCTCCTTTAAGAATAGTGTAACCTACCCCAATGACTTCAAATAAGTCATTAAAAACATTATCAAGGAAGTGTCCATGCTCCTCCATGATGTCTTGCAAAGTGAGAAAAAGGTCAGAAATTACCTCTTCCTCATCAGAGATAGAGGTAAAAGCTTGTGAATTTTACTCTTGTTCATCAAAGGGTATACCTATGGTGATCTCCTTCTCATCTGCACTCATGAAATCTCCCTAAATAGCCATGAACTAAGCACACTCCTCCTTACTTGCTTCCTCCCAAAAAAGTTCCTCTTTGAGAAGGGATGAAGTGGAAGGCTGATGGTTATCCATATGTGGGAGAGGAAGCAATCCTTAAGCTAGAATCGAATGATTCTCCTCTTTCCATTTGGCCATCACTTCATCTATATCAAATGTGGCTTGATAGCTCTCCTAGAGGGGTGTAGATGGGGTGTGTTTAAATGTAGGATCTACTTGATCATCACCATGAGTAAGAGTAGCCTTGACATCTTCAAGTCTTTGAGCAAAACTTTTATCCTCCTCCTTTTTATCCCATGATTCCATTGTTTGTTTCCAACTCATGACCTTGGGATTATAACTTTTCCCTTGGGAAGAGGTAGAAATTTTATCTTCTTCAAGGTCCCAAGCTAGTTCATGATTTTCCCTCTTCCAACTCAAAATCTAGACATCATGTTGAGAGACTTGAGGATTGGTAGAAGAGGTATCTTTTGGTGTAGGCTCCTCTTTAAGGTTTGAAAGCTCGATCTCTCTTTCACTAAGCAATCTCACCTTTGCCTCTAATTACTCAATTTGCTTAGCTAGATTTTCTTGAAAGAGTCTTTCTTGGAGCTCATAAGAGTCATCATAGAATTGGGGAGTGCATGATGGCTGCCATGAAAAACAAGAAGCTTCTTGAGGAAGGGTGGGAGGGACTTGAAAGGGACTAGCCTCATTTTATACCTCACACTCTTGGACAATGTTTTTATCCTCCTTGCTATTCCATGACCCAATGACTTTACTCCTGCTCATGATATTAGGATTGGAAATCTCCTTTTGGGGGGATAGGACTGTAAGGTGAGGGGGGAGTGAGGGTTTGGACTCCACTTCCCTTGATACCAGTATACACTTCTAAATTTGAATATTTTTCAATTCAATTTGTTTATCAATTTTGGCCTTAAATGCTAGATTTACTATTTCAAAACTTTCCTCAACATGATTGGGGAAAGGACCTTGACAGGCTCAACTTGGCTCATGAGTAGGGGATGCGTATGTCTAATATGAAACTTGGGGTAGTGGATATATAGGTTGATAGACTTGGTAAGGCTACTTCTCATGAATACTTAACTTCTCTTCCAAAGATGCAATCAAGCCACGCACATCCAACATCTCATTTGTAAGCCTTTTCCAATTAGCTCTTTCAATGGGAGTCCATTCACTCTTAACCAGATCTAATGCATTTCTCACTTGATGGATGACATAATCAGGGATTTCTTGGCTACATCCCCTTCTGGTGTTAAGCTATACTACATACTTTTCATATCCCAATAGTGCTTTTTTGAAGGTGGAAATGGGTCGATTGGCAAAGAGATTAGGCTGAGTATGCGACATGACATATTGGGAAGACTGGGCATAAGACTGATATAGCTCATGATAGGGTTAAGACTAGTCATATTGGACCTACAAAGGGAAAAAATCATAACCATATACATCCTTGTTGTTTGGGGAAATTCCATGAACAACCTGAGCTTGATCAAAAATATATGAAGGAGCATAAGACCCATGGTTCTGAGTAATGGAATTATACATACCAAACAGTGATTTCCTGATGGCACCAGGACTGCTTAACTAGCTGATTTAACTCAGAGTCACCATTGGTGTTGATAAAATAAAAAACTCCAAAGGCTAGTTGGCTAAAGAACACACCAAAAATTCTTCAACTCTTTAAAAAAATTGTCCCATTGGGTGTGCCAAAAACTGTTGATGCTTAGAATTGCACTGTTTCCAATGCCAACAATGGGAAGTTTTAGGAATGTGGGACTTGCGACCTAAAATGACCTCCAAATTTTAAAGAATCTGGCTCTTCTTTATCTCAAAAGTATTGTGGGAAAAAAGATAGAAATTAAATATAAACACAAATGCAATGAAAGAAAATTTTAACTATGGTGATGCGCCTGAGTTTAATTCGATCCTTAATACTAATCACAGTGAAACTATCTTTAGGATTCAATTACATTAAAGAGAAATCAATGCATGATCAATGTAAAAGATGAAAACAAATTGAATCAAAGGCTCACAACTTATATGATTTTGAAATAACATATAAAAAATCAACAAAGTCACATAACTCTGTCTTCTTATTAATTTTACTGTCACATAAAAGGTACAGATACATGCACAGTTATATAAACTTTCTAACTCAAGAAAATAGAACAAAGGCAAATGATATTCCTAGCCATAATAATAAAGTCTAAAAATTCTTGATAACAATCTCTTACAAAAAATTCTCTCTCTCTCTTCCGATAATCCATGCACCCATATTTATAGCATAAGACTAGCTCTAGATTGCTGGCACATTCCCAACCCAACGGTCTAATTAAACTCTAACTAAACTGGAAGTGTTTAAAAAAAGATATCTTTTATATCTCTAATGTTTGCCTCTCTACAAGTTCAAATCCCAATGGCCTAACTGAACTGGAACTTAACTGGAAGTGTTTAATAGAAGATATTTTCTAGATCTGAAACATTTAGTCTCCCTACAAGTTCATTGGTTGAATTAGATACACGTGACACTTTACACTATGAAATAGGTAAGGACACTTGGTGGCTTCCACTTGCCTCACTTGAAAACCATATCATTATTTATTAGGCACCAAAAAATGACACTTGGTAATTTTTGTGGCACTTACAGAAAACACAGGGCACATTCTACTCCATTATACTCTTTACTGTGTCTTTGTATCAGGAGTGCTCTGTCTTTGACATCTATCACAATCCACTGCTCTAAAAATTTATCAACTTATATAAAATGAGACCCATAACACTTCTTGCCTGAGCAACTTCAAAATGGGAATGGGGATAGGTGGCACTTTCTACGTATCTTTAACAAATGACACGTGTCAGCATCCACATGTCTATAGAAGCTTTTAGATACTTTTTGAGAGTCCTATGGAAGGTGACACATGGTAGTCTCCTCTAAGCTTTAGCTACACTATAGAAACATTTGGGTCTCATTTTAGATTCACACAGATGGTGACACTTGATGGCTTCTACTGAATTTAGAAACAAAACATGGGGCCCACCACAATCTTTACTTAACAATGAAACAAAATGAAGAAACTACGCATGTTGACACTTACCAGCTTCTAATGAGCTTTAGCTAGGAAACGTGGTGGCTTCCACTGAGATTTAGCTAGGGACAGATGGTGGCTTCTATTGAGCTTTAGCTAGGGCACGTGGCAGCTTTCGCTACTTTTATAAAAACATATTGAAACCTTTCATAGTTTCCACTTGGTGCCCTGTGCACGTACTCTGAGAAAAGCTTACTAAAATAATCTTTTGAAACTCATAAGAAAATTGAAACGTATATGCTGACACTTGTCACACTCCACTGGGTTATAATGAGACACATGGCATGTTTCGTGTAACTTATATAAATTATAATGTGTCCCAACTGATGACACTTGGCATGTTCCATGTGACTTTGATACTTAGACAAAATTTAGGAAAAAATGAAACTCACACCCACGCTCTATGTCAAAAACTTCACTACCTTGAAATTGAAATGTGTAGGGACAAAACTTGGAGTGCACAACTAAAACTCAAAATAAAATGTAGAGTATTTTACTCTATAGTTTCTTTTCTAGCATTATGAAAAATAGATGCATGGTTAAAAATAAATAGGTGAAAAGACTTAGTAAAATATAATCAATAAAAACATGTACTACACATTTTTTCATGTTGGGAAATGTGTAATAAAAATAAGATAACTAAGTATAAAGAACCAAGAGAATGATAAAACAAGATAGTAAAAAGGGAAAGTTGTTTTTAAACCAAAGTGAAATATTTTTACATGAAATTAAAGCAAGTAAATTCATATTAAATCATGTTGGGAAGTATCAAAATAATGTAATAAAATGAAAGGTATGTAAAAGGGCATAAATGGTATAAAAATAAATTAAATGAAGTCAATCAATTACACTAAATCATGTTAGGAAGTATAAGAGAAAAAAAATAGAAAAAGATTGGTCTTAAATTTATCACTCTAATTCAAGTTGGGAAGTATGAAAAATTCAATACATGGTTGTATTCTTACATGCACTCAAAAAATAAGAAGATAAAAGTAAAGGAGAAATGAATTAAGAATAAAACACACTAAATCAATTTGGGAAGCATGTTAATGATGTGCACCTACATAATCAATCACATCTTATCTCATATTTGATAGATGTAATTTTTTTTGTGACTTTTATTATTGGAAAATTTTGTGAGGAATGTCGAGTCCTATCCATAGTTTTACACTAAAACTCATAAAGAGAACACCACTAGTGAGGGATAAATAGGAAAAATTAATTAATAAAATATGTGGGTAATAGGAAGGAAAAAGGTGGTAATTTGTGAGGATGGTCAGGTCTTATCCATGGTCTTATAATGCAACTGACAAATGAAATCACAAGGGGAGTGATCAATAGACAAAACAATATTTCTAAAGAGGAAATATGAGGGGTATAGGGAATGGAAAAGGGAGTGTAAAAATCATGACTTCAACATCTTATGAGAATATAATATGAGACAAGAGACATACTAAGGACATGAGAATACACTAAGTGACGAGTGACAATCAATATACAAAGGAAAACTATTCGCTATAGAAAAAAATCTTTGTAGGAAAATGAGCATGCTACTAAGATCAACTTATGATGGTATATTAGTAAAATAAAAGGAAAATTGACATTCATTCCAAAGATGTGTTCCATTCTGTAGGACCCATTACAAAGTCATCAATCTAATATGAAGATTGGGTACTTACATGAGAAAGTAAGTAGCACTAAAAGATTTTTTATTCTCCTCTTCTAATCTACTAGCCTAATGCACCCCAAAGGGATTCGTCTCTACTATGGGGCCAACTAAAGAGTTTTAGATTCAACTAGAAGAAGGAGATGTGCTTTGAATCATTTATTTTATTTTGATTTGACTTTTAAGAATATTTTTGCCTTTTATATCATTGTATTTTATAAAATGATTTAGCTTTTAAATTTTTATGGCTTTTGAAGATTCATCCTCCATAAGGATTTGAAATGACCAATAATGAGATATGTAGTGATATACACAAATTATCTTTAGTATAAGGATAAAATAAGCTAAGTAACAAAGATAAATATTGACTAGGATAATTAGGCTTAACAATGAACTAACATGTGATCTCAAGTCTTAGCCATGTATATGCTTAGTTTGAGAAAAAGGAAGAAGGGTAAAATGAGATCCAAATTACATTGGTGAAAGGAAATTATAATGAGGTAAATTATTTTCTAACTAATCACATGTTAAAAGGAGATAAGAACTAAAGGGAACATGGTTTATATAACCAAGTCACAATGACAATTATCTGTGAAAAATAGAGATAAGAAAGCAAACAATCATGAAGACATAACAAGAGAGTTTTGAAATAAATAAATAAATAAATAAAAATAAAATAATGATAAATAAATATAATCGTATTAAAATATAAATGATAAGATCAGAAATATAGTGTCACAAAGTAAAGAATCACTATATGAGAAGAATTTGACATAATGTCAAATGATATAACAGATAGATAAGAATGAAACTAGAGCACATGTCCAATAAAAATGTAAATGTAAAGGCACCATGAATTTACTCATAAATGATAATAAATATGGCCACACACATTATCCAATACATTAGATAAATATCTATGAAGAAGGATACAAACTGCAGCTAATGCCTCATCAATCTTCAATGAAAACTAGGAAAAGAATTATCTTCTAATCTCCTCAACTAAAAAAGTAAGAATACTTGATGGATCATGCAAAGGAAAATTAGGAAAGGGATGCTTAGGATAACATGTGGGAGTGGGAACTATGGGATATTCAAGAATCATGGGTGGATAAAGTTCCATGGGTGAGGGACTCACAAGTAGAGAGGGATCCACAGGTGAGGGATGGTCCATAGGTGAAGGAATCATGGGTGGAAGCATAAAAGGTGACTAAGGGACCACAGGAGGGGATGAAACAAATATAAGTAGAGACATAGGATAAGAAAGAGGATTTTTCTTGTAGGAATTACTTATGGGAGGAATGAAATAAGGTATATGAATATATATATAAGGTGATCCTTAAGGTGTTGTTGAAGGGTGAGATAATTATCAGTGTGATGGGTGCCACATTGGTGCCACAAATAATACACCTCACCATAGTTAGGTATATATTTATGTAGAACCTTTAAGGGATGTGTGGCTTTATCTAAGGTAGGATAAGGACACAAAGTAATAATATACTCTCATAACTTATGACAATGGGTATAAGAATAATTATCTATCCCATGAAAGCAACATATATGCTTGTGAGTAGTCTTAGGAGAAGAACTCATAAAAGGAGGTATAATAGGAGTGGAAGAAGTAAGAGATGACTCATCAACCAATTTAATGGGAAACAAAGCCATCTTAGGCAAGGGAATCAAACTATCACCAAATAAATGTGGTTATGGAGGAGGAATGGAACTAGGCTCAATGGAAAAAGCAATGCGATGATAAGTAGGGGTAGGCTCAATAAGAGAAGAAGTGGGAATATGATCAAATATAGTAGAAGCAAGAATGGGCTTAACTATAGAGTGATTTGGAATGAGATTCATTAAAGGATTTATTAAGGGATGATTAAGATCTACACAAGGTCTAAGAAGGGTCACACTAATATTAGGAGTAAACCAACTATGGTGATCAGGGTACCTAGAAAATTATAAGGCTCAGTCATAATAAAATCCATGAGAATACTCTTATGAGGCTCCTAAAAATAGAAGGTGTTGGCACCATCTTTTCCCTATGATAAATATGAAAAATACTAAAATTAGGAACTATAAATAAATGAATATGGGAAGATACATGAAAATGCTCCAGTAAAGAATAATCATAATAGACAATCTCAACATTACTAGCTTGTAGAATACCACCTAAGAATGAATAATCTAGGGAATAACCATCATCATAATCTAGGGTATGAAGATAAATGACATAAGTAGGGATAACCTTGTCATTCGAGCAAGTGTGTTGAATATAATTCTGAGTCTTCTTCAAGACTATAAGAATATAGGGACACTTACGATAATGAGGCTGTAAAGAAGTAAGACACTATGAGATGATATGAGGTGAGAGATCAAAATATTTGATCTTTAGGTTAATCTCATTGAGTTCATCATCATCAAAATCTAGGAGGTTAGGAGGAATGTTCCCACTAAGTTTGGGATGTCCATTGTAACCTCAGTTTGAATTAACAACAAAATTAAGATGCTGAGACTCAAGGAATGGAATGTTAGTTAAAGGTTCAAGATTATGAATCTTAAAGGCACCATGGTCTTGGAATTGTTTGAAATTTCAAGGGTTACTGTCACCTTGAATCCTATAAATGGATCCATTACGAGGTAATTTAATGCATTAGTGGGTAGAAGAAGCAACAACTCTCATACATCGAGTCCATGGCCTACCAAGCAAGATGTTATATGAAAGGGGAAAGTTAAATATCATCACCTTCATGAGAATGGTGAAATGTGTGATAGTAATGAGAATCCACACATAATCTAGAGGAGGCATTTTCCTTCTATCATATCCTTGGTAGGTGTCCTATATAGACTTAAGATTGCATTCTGAATATCCATGGATTTTAATGAATTCAAGAGAGGTAAATTAGGTGCTGTAATATTCATTAATCATTGCATGCTTAACCTGGATATCACCTATTTTAACACTAATTAATAAGGGAGGATCATCCACATAAAGTAAAATCTCATCTAGAATCATAGAATCTAAAGGAAACTTTAAGGAAAGAGAAGTCCCTATAGTTTCATCAATGTTGATAGGCATTTCTTCACATTATTTTAATATACTATCTTTAGATCTTGATAAGGCTACCTCATATCCAACTAGGGGAGGACGAGGGACATTCATCTCAAATAGTAATTGCACAACATGGTTTCTATGATGTGTAGAAGTCCTCATCAATTCAATAAATGGAATCTAGGATGGGATATTAGTGAGTTATGTTATGGGATCCCACTCATCATAACCCATAATAAGGTTGTTAGATATAGGTGCATAATGATTAAAGAAGTCCTTAGAAGGAGGAGCCAAAGTACATTAGAATTTATTTTGGTAAGAATGAAAAGGTTTAGAATAAGGTTTTTAAACATGTTGTGATGATGAAGTAGCTGGTTTAAGTTGATTTTTAGAATTGGTATAAGTGTTAATAGAAATTTTAGTATCATTAGTTTTAGAATATGATAAAAGAGTGGTAAAAATAGAGAAGGAAGTGTTATCTAAGGGGGAATCAGAAACTGAATCATCAAAATTAGTAAGGTCATCTTGCCCCAACTCATTTAAATGATTTGAAGAATAATCCTAGATAACATGATATGTTCTAGATGAAATAGGAGTGTAGATAGGGTGAGAATCAATAAAATCAACCACCCTTCACATATTATTCATGTTAACCATATTCTCTTCAAAATTGGGTTCAAAATAGCTTTATACATTATTGGTGTAAGGGTTGGATTTGTCTTGATTGTCTTGAATAGGTTGATGATTAAAAATAGGCTCTTTGTAGATAGCCAAATGAACATTGACTTGATTTAAATCTTGATTTTTATCATGTGATTTACAGTCTTTAAAATCAATTTCATAAGTTTGTTAATGCTTTTGAATGATATAATCACGATCAAAATTAGGACCAAGGAGAAAGTCCATTTCTAAATTATGAACTTGTTTACATGTCTCATGAGAATGACCCCAACTAGCATGAAACCAACAAAACTTGGTAGGATCATGCCAAGATTTCATAGGATGGGTAAGGTCAAGATCTTGTGGAAGAGGCCTAGGTAAATTCTTAAGAAATTTAGCTAAGGATAGAGGTTTATGAACATTATTACTGTTTGGTGAAGATAAGTGATGATTGGTATATTGTTGATAAAGGGGAGCTAGTTTTGATGAAGGGGTAGGAATGACAACTTCAACATTATGAATGGTGTCATAAGAATATGTAACACCATCATTGGTAACATTGAGATTTTTGTTCTTAATTTAGAGATGAGGATCCACATAAGGCTGGATGGTTTGAATTGACCCATAAGGAAATCTTGTCATTGAGCTTGGTCAATAACCTCCTCCAATGTATGTGGAGAAAGAGTGCAAACTTGATATTGAAGTTTAGGAAAAAGGGCATTAGTAAAGAGATGGAAAATATTATCATCATTTATGTTTTGTTCACATTTTTTTGACAAAGTTTTTCACCTTTTAACAAAGGCTTGAGAAGTTTCATTTTCAAGTTATTTTCAATTTATGAAGTGGGATAAAGTGTTTTTAGGAAGATCACTAGTTTATAATTATTAAACTAAAGCATTCACTAAATTTTCCAAACTAGTAATGGAATGAGTTATAAGATGTTTGTAACAATACAAGGCATCACTTGTGAGAGATTTGGCTAAGAGTTTGGTAGTAACAAAGGTGTTCAATTTGACCCAATCCTTATAAATATTTACAAATGTTTTAAGATGAAGAGTGGGATTAGTTGATCCATTATAAGAAATTACAGGTGTGATACCCCCAATATCAATGTTAGTAATTTGAGTAGTGAGAGGTTCATTTTGAATATTATTAATGGTTTTATTGATTAAAGGAGGTTGAGGAATGAGATTGCCTTGAGAATATAAAAAGAGGAGGAGGGGGAAATTCTAGTTATGTGTGCCCCAAGCTATTAGTTGAGGATGAAATTGAAGACAAAGAAGGTGGTTTTGCATTCTTATCATTTGATTTGTGTTATGATATTGAAAGGTATTCATTTTATTAAGTGTTTTTAACAATAGTTGATGTGTTTGATTATAATTTTTAGAAGAATTATAGTTGGTGTTCAAGGCTTGGGTGCCACTATTGGTGTTAGTAGGATTTTAAGAGGAATATGATAGTGTAAGGCACTAGTGGTAAAATTTGCTTATGTCAAACAATATGGATTAGTGAATGGTTGAGAATAAGAAGCACTAGTAGCATGATTACCTTAGATATAAAATGATGCACTAGTGGAAGGATTAATGATAGTGGATCATATGAGAGGCTGACTAGATGTAGAACCTATCATGTTAGTGGATATATTATGAATGAAGGTAAAAGAAGTTAGATAAGAAGAGGTCATGGTATGATAAGGGGTCATAATCAAAGGAAGAGGCTAATAATAAAATAAAGTGGTAGCCCCAAATCTAATTGAGAATGTAGGAGTAGGTGAATGAAGCTCTTCAACTTGACCACTAATCATAAGATTGTAAATGGTATAAAGATATTTTCCTCAATGTCGAGAAAATTTAGAGATAAAGATGAGTATTTCAGGTGTATAATGTAATTTGATTTGGTTTTATAATGAGAAGAGATGATTATTCTATGAATAAGTATTAGGAGGGGTCCCATACTTCATTGTGTGAGTGGTAATGTGAACATTACTAGCATCCAAGAGAGGATCCTTACTCTATCTATGGGAGACCCTATGAGGGTTGGTAAAATTCATCATTTATGTTAACTACAAGTTAAATTTATCATTAAAAAAATTTCATGATGAATATAAAGAAAGAGACATGAGAAAATGATAAAATAGGGAGTGATATAAATTATACACAGTTGATTGGGTCAACCTAGCATAAAAACATGATCTATAAATAGTATAAGGTCAATTGGGTTGATCCAGTATAGTGAGTAGAGATTGGAAAAAGAGGAAACATGGTCTAAAAATAGTACAAGGTTGATTAGGTTGATCTAGTATACTGAATAGGGGTTATAAAAAGGTACAAGGTTGACTAGGTCAACCTAGTATATTAGAGAAGGAAAATTAATAAGCCTATACTAGATTGTGATATGAAACAAGATGACCTTTACAAGTAATTTGAAGATAAATAACTAAAATGAAATAAAAAATCAATTGGATTAACACTGGCTAATCTAATTGAATCACATAGCACAAAACCTTGCACCAATGTTGGATAATGTAAGTTTTTGTAATAACAAATACAATTGAGTAAAGAGCAATCAATCAACTTGGAAAGTAAAGAGATAACTAATTGTTCAACCTAAATATTTATTATATTATTAAGATATGATTTTAACTATGATGGGAAGTTGGTTGTAAGTATGATTTTAACTATGATGGGAAGTTGGTTGTAAGCAAAGAACTAGAATGTCAATACAAGGATGGTTTCAAGTATTTTGGTTTGAAAGGGACTATAGTGGAAATGATACATGATTAGTATTAAGGCCTACCCCCTCACTTCACACACCATAGTGATAAGGGTGCTAGGTGTTTAGCTAGAATATACCAGTAACCACATTTTATACTTGACCAAAATATTAAGTCATCTTCTCCCTTGGTGATGAAATCCAAGTAAGTTGGCCTTGGGTAGACAAATGTTAAAATGCTTGTTTATACTTTATGTTTTGGCCATGTCTGCATAAAATAGAAAATAGTGAAACTAAATAATTAATTGAAAAACCATCTAATTAATATATGTGATCTATCCTAAGCATGAAAGCAATAATAAAAGAATGTGTGAATTAATTACTAGCATACAAGGTTAATTCTAATTTTAAAATAAGGTACACTATTGATATGGTCAATAGTGTATACAAAAAATAGAGAATAGGGTTGACAGGCTTGATCCTATACTATAGAAACAAGGTATGAAAATAAATAGTGTTGGTAGAGTTGATTTAATTATTTAGACAACACACAAAACATAAAATTGGGTCAGTAAGGTTGATCTAATTAATTGTGCAAGGGTAGTTTTAAAGAATATAAACTATAAAATAAAAGATTATATATAAAGATAGAAAGAGATATGAAGGAACATAGGTGGATTAGAAATGCAGAGAATGAATATTATTTTTCAATAACCTTGATATGTGCTTGTGAGTTCTACTAATTAGGTCGACTAAGTCAATCAAGCTTTATAGAAACTTGTTGTTAAGTACTTAATATGTATTGAGTCAATTGGGTCAACTTAATATGTTGAAACCAATGTTTGAAAAAGTATAAGGTTGACTAGGTCAACTTAGTAGTCTAGATTGGATGTCTAAAAGTTTAAAAACCTATACTAGGCTGATTGGGTCAATCAAGTAGCCTGTACCTAAAAACTTGCAGACAAAAGTTAGATATCAGGTTGATAAATTTGATCCAATATGGAAAATATATGATAAAAATAATGATGAAAGGAGGAAATAAATGAAAAAAATCTTGCAAGGGTTAGTTTACATTGGTTTCACTAGAATGTATACAATTAAAAATGCATCATGTCTATAAATCAATCCTGGCTTGGAGAAGATAGAGTATACCTACACTTATAATTGGGAATACATTTTTTAAGTAGGTGCATGACCAATATGGTGATCTATTAGATCTTATTAAGGGACAACTTGTCATAATACATCATTATAGGAAGGGTTCCAAAGCCTACAGTCTAACAAAATCATGCAACAACCTTAAAAGAGTCCTAGTTTTAATGTTCACTCTATTCTAATAGACAAGAAATTAAATATAATCTAGTGCCCACCAAAGCTTGTGGCACAAAGTGGGGGTTAAAAATAAAACAAACTAAACTAAAAATGCATAGAAGACATATACTCACATCAATATATATGGAATACTAATGCATAACAGAGAAGCACAACTACATTATCTATATACTCTTACAAAGGAGAAATAAGGTTAGGAATATTTACCTTGAAGGTGAACCCATTGGGCCTCAATCTCTCCCTTGGCCAAGGTGATTTTTAAGAGATTATTGTGGTATGTAAGGATAGAATAATCAAATTATTTCTAGGCTACACAACCTATCTATGCATCCAAAAGAATTCTCCACAAGATAAGATCTGTCTCTCTAAAGAAAGTATTGATCCTTAAGCTTTATTCCTCAAGTAGAATGATAAATAATTCATTCACACTTATTTTTATTCACTTATTTTCTTACAAATGGTCAAAAATTAACTTTTATATATAGGCATATCTTTCCTTAAATCCTTCTAAATATGTTGGTTATACATGGTTAACCTAGTTGATCATATATGTTTTTGGGAGATAATTCACTAGGTCTTGAATTAGGTTAGCCAAAGGGATAAAAAATATCCTAATTAAAAATACCCCTAAAGGGTATAGGGTCAACCCATTTGACCGTATATAGTAATTAGAGGTTAAAAACTATATAGGTTTAACCCAATCAACCTAGTATAATCAACTGGTTGAAAGGGTGTCAAGGCAAGAACAAGGAGGATAAAACTATGACAAATGATTGGAATCAGTACAACTGAGAGGAATAAGCTTAAGGTAAATGGTTTTATGAGATAATTTTTTAGATATGAAGTGGAAAAAGGGACAAAAATCTTATGAATCACCAATGGTCTGCCCACCCCTTTCCCAGTGTACCCCTTAAGCAATGCACTCAAAAATATTGAGACTCAATAGGTTCTTGTAAGATATAAAGTGTCAGTAAGTGATACAAGTTTGAAAATATTATGTGTATACACCTTCAAGGTATCTATTAGAAGATATCTTGAATGGAATTGGATTACCTTCAAGTGTACATTGAAAGTATCTCCTAGGAGATACATTTCATACATGTATAAAGTTACCCTTGAAGGTACTACAAGGCCCTTCAAGGTATATCTTAGGAGATACTTTAAAATAAAATTCCAATCATCTACATTTTCAAGTTATATACCAAGATACCCATCAAAGGTACTATAAGGACCTTTAACATATCTCCTATGAGATACCTTGAAATAAAATTCTAATCATATACATGTTTAATGTATCTCCTAAGAGAACCTTTGAAGTGCATTATTGTATATTGAAGGGTAGCTTGAAGGTATGTCCTAATTGATACATTTAAAACATGCATAAGGGTACCCTTTAAGGTATTAAAACACACTTAAATATATCTCCTGAATTATAAATTATCCTAACAAGATCTTATTCCATAAACAGTCACTAAGATCTATCAACTAGAAATACTATGACACATTCTTCATTAACATAACTTTAGTAACTCACAATAGAACTTTTAAAATTATTATTTAATATATCAAATACCTAAGATACTATAACAATGATAAGAAATGGAAGAGACCAAAATACAACATAAACTTGTAGAATAACCCAAAGTATTTTTTATCTATATCTTATGTCAAAATTTCTCCTCTGTGATTAGAGAGGGTGATACACTTTTTATTAGATTTGGATGCGGCTGACTCATCTCTTAATAAAAGTTGAAGTAACACTCAACATCTCATCAGATACAAAAAAAATTCAAAATAGGAAAAACTCTTAAACGAGGCTTACAGTTATCATAGTGGTTGCCTATGAGGTGGTAGCTATAAATTGTAGCACTTATATATTGGTCACTATTGTAGCTATTGTAGATGTAAACAAAATTATTTCCACTTTAGCTAAATTCATTTTCATAGTGTGGCATGTCATTAATAGGACTATTGTAACTATAATATGAGCTATAGTTGGATAAATAATTGCAACTATAATTTCCAGTGGGGTGACCATGCATGTTAAGGCTTGTTTGCTCACCTGAATTTGGATATAGAGAGTATGGATAGCCTGGAAGTCAATTTCAACTACGTCAAAGTCCAATAGGGGTATTTTGAAAATTTGAGGAATAGTATCCATCAAATTTATGTGTATATTTAGTGATTCCCTAGTCTCTATGAAAGGGTTTCTACACTAAGAACCCTTCTTATATAAAAACTCACAAGTTTTTGCACATCATCGATTATTCTATAGATAATCCCCTCAACCTTTTATTTAAAACTATTGGTAGATACATGAAGAATTTCTTAAAAAATGGATATATGTTATAAATTTTTGTGTGGAATAACTACATTATTGATCCTTATTTCTCCAAAAATATCCATAGCTTGCCTCTCTTAACTATTCAACTACATAACCAAAGACTTAATGTATGGGTGCCATTCAAGTAAGGTTTCTCTCTTGGTAGCTATGTAGCTCTATGTCTAGGTAGCATTAGGGGTTGATATCAAGTTCAAATTAGCATAATCTTTGTGTCTATCTACTCTACTAAAAAATGTAGTTTATCCTACATTTTATTCATCTTCTGTACCTCTAGATATACATCTCCCCATTGGGGATGTGACTCCCCTTTTGTAGCTCTGATTAATTATATTATACTATATAAATTCTTGGCTACACCTTGGAAATTGTCAATGATGTCCACCATGGGTGTTATGGTGTTTCTTCCTTGTAATTATTTTATTACTTGATCATATCCTTTTAACATTTCCTTGATCAAACCCTTGTATAATCCACAAAGGTATAGGGGTCCTCTAAGGGTACAAAGCTCACATTAGAGGGATTTATTTTTCTCATTTTGGACAAAGATAAAATATTTTCCATTTTTTCCAATTATACCTCCACCCTTTTGGAATGAGTTTCTTCCTTTTAACCCTCCTCATGGTATTTTTCTCTTTATCAAAATAGAACTTGACCACTAGTTTCTCAAATAATGCTAGGTTTCCCCTACCCTCTTCTTCCTATTATAGCTTTTGTATCTATTCTAGTATGTTTAAGATTAATGACTTCTTAGTGGCCATTTTAGACTCTACTAGAGTGTAATATTGAGGCTTTCCTAGAGGGATCATGGGCTTAGGAGAAGAGGGTCCTATTTGTGGGAAAGTTAGGATTGTCTACCTCTAACTGGTGACTTTTTTAGGGGGTATTATATCCATAACAAACTTACCCTTTTCCATCTCCTTTTAGGTGGTCACTGCAACATTATAAGTTTGAGTTTGTTGGGTTAGTGGTATCCCCATTTGGGTCAATGGTTGAGATGGGGCAATAGGTAAAGCAAAAATGGAGGTTGAGACTAGTTTCTCAAATTTGATCCTAGTTGTAGTGGTAATAGGCAAATTATGGAGTGGACTAACCTAAATCTCATTAAAATAATTTAAAGAATGAGAGTGAGTGACAATACTAGTTACCACTATAGTAGAAACTATAAAATCTATGGATAAAGAGTATTGGCTTAAGGTTCTTACATGTTACATAAAAGTAACTAGGGGAACTATTATGGTAGTTGTCATTGTTATTTGTAGGGATGAAGGACCTAGAGACACTCTCACTAATTTTCCACTTGTGGAAGCTAGGGGTATTGAATCTAATTCATCCTTACTATCTCCCTCTTTTGTAAGTATCTCAGTGGAAACTAAAATAATCCCCAAAATCTTTGTACGCCATGAAAAAGCCTCTTCTTCTTCAATACATTCATCTTCAAGATCACTTTCAGTAGTCTCACTGATAGATATTGAGAGTGATGTCTCAAATTCACCTTGTCATTATCCTTAATTTTAGGGAAATTTCTTCAATTCATCATCACTATCCAATACCTCTATATGTTCTATTATTCTAGAACCCTTCCCTCCCTTTAAGCATATCATTTATACCTCATTAGGTGCCTTTTAGATAGGTTCATGTCATGGTGAGGTCAGATGAGTGTTTTGTTTCATTTTGTATACAATAGGCTCCATGGTGGGGGTGGAAGTTTGTGTGGAGGGAAGTGGAGAATAAATTAATGAAACAAGTGTGATATTGGGTGGAGATGAGGGGAGATTGGATGCATGTAAACTAGTAGCTAAGGTGAGGAAGGAAAGAAGAGGAACTTCCTATGATGTTGTGAGTGGAGGAAAGGGAAACATAGAGAAGGCTCCACTGATCCCTATAGTGGTGGTTATTTCATGAATTGGAGGTGAAGGTGGAAGAGGAGAATTGACTGAGGATAGAAATGAAAGAAGAAAAACTTCCTAAACTATGGTGAGTGGAGGAAAAAATAACATAGTGAAAACTCCACCACTACCCATGACATTTATGGTGCCTTGTGTTTTAAAGGGTGTAAAAATCATCATTTCCATTACATTAGTTGTTATAATGGTAATGGAGGGTGGTGAGGCATGAGGAGATGCCTGAGGGGATACCTGATCTTGTGTTCCCATTTATGAAAGGTCCCCCTTGGGATGCTCTAAAACCTAGTGCTCATTTTTAATATTCTTAGCCTACTCTTTAGTGGTTTCAATATTATACTATGTGTACTTAGATACCACCATTGACATGGAAATATTATTCATTTTATCATGGACCTCTACATCATTCAAGGCATCAATAAATACCTCATCATGCCAAGTGTGGATGTGATCATAGTTTATATTTACCCTTTATTTGAGTATCTTTAGGTGTTTCTTCATGTTCTCCACAGGGTCCCATTTTCTATAGGGTGCCCAATTGAAATCATAATGGGTTCAAGTTTTTAACATTAGTTGGATGAGTTCCCATTTGGTATATTCAATCATGTCCATACTAAGGAGAGTCAGGTGCACATATCCCTACCTGTTATTTCTTAGATGAACATCCATTGAGTTAGCCAATTGGGTAGTAATTTCTTATTTTGAAAATTGTTTGGGGACCAACCTAGGTAGATACATAGGGTAAGATTTGGTTCCCTCTATCCTAATTATGGTGTAGTCCAAATATAGCCAATAACACACTATCTTGCCTATGCTCTTCTTGAAATTACTTGAGAGCTTGGGCATATCATTGCCATAGATGGCCTCGTATACCATTGGGTATAAGGTCTCAGTAATATTTGAACCTATGAATCTAGAGTATGTCAAACCTTTCCCATATCATGCTCATATGGTACTCTTCATAAGGATACCAAGGCTCATAGAAAGATCCATTGATGGTTATAATTATATCATCCACCACATAGGATATCATATATAAGTTACGATCTATGGAGCTGATTAAATTGGTTATTGTGTTGATGATGTTGGAATTGATGATTTACCCTATGACAATTATCTTTTTGGAGGTGAGAATAAGGCCAAGTAGGGGAAACCATAACTCATTCACATAAGTCAGTATGGGGAAATCATAGATTCTATTTAACAAGGCCATGGAAATTTTGACTCTATGTCAATAAGTGGCTATTGGGATAGAATAAATAAGGCCTATGATTAAAAAAGTACTAGGGTCATGGGTGCATTCTTATAGCTTGGTGGTTACATTATTGGTATGTATCTAGCTATTAACTAGAGTTTGGTTGTATGACATCTTAGGGGTAGGTAACTTGTAGTACCTTTTGAATGCTCTACCACTAAGGTATGCCACTGGTGTGCTATTTTGGTAAGAGTGAATTATTTTGACAAAAAAATTACCATTTATAAATAAATCAAATAATAAGTCAGTGTAGGGCATTACCTCAGGTTTAGCTATAGTATTATGTAGACCCACTATCTTTATTGCCAATAGGTTATCCTATTACCTCCATGATAATGTAGAGAGTTGGTCCTCTAGACTGTAAGGTTTGGAATTATCAAATTATTCCCAAATAGAAGATAAGTGCTTGAAATCATGTTTGAGGGAAGCTTCATCAAACATAGTTTTAATATATCTTGTTTTTCTTAAAATTTAATACATAGATGGAGGAGGTGAACATTGAGATGAGGAGGCCATGATTATATGTCTATGAAACTTCTAGTTCATGAGGATTCAAACTCAAGCTTGTAATTCATTAGTTTGATGGAAATATGAGTGTAATTGTTACTTAATTGAGAGATCTCATATAATGCCTTTCTTTAGTCAATATTCAAATGATTAGGATGATGAAATTTAGAATGATCTCACATGCCTACTTACCCAAGGACTTTTTACATTATGTTCAATCTACTAGTGTTTGGGTAAACAAGATGGAGACACTTGGCATAATCATAGAGAGTCACTTGCATAGTGAACTTGAGAGTGTTGAAATGTCATGGGTTTGTGTGTGCATGCCACATGTCCTTGACTATGGAAATTATTAAGATTAATGGTGTGGGTACCCTTGAAGGTATTACAAGGCCCTTCACAGTATTACCTAGTACTACCTTCAAACTTTCAAGGGTACCAAATATGCATGTTAGAAAGGTATCTCCTAAGAGATACCTTCAAACATTTTGGTCCATAACATAAGTACAAATCACATACAAGATCCCAAAATATAATAACCTAATAATTTTCCATAATTTTACTCAAAAACTCCATTTCACAATATCATTTTCTATGCTAATAAAATACATGGTTTAATATTGACTTAATTAGCTATTTTTCTCTACACAGTTAATCTACTCTTATGCATGTTTGAAATGTATCTCCTAAGAGATACCTTCAAAGTAGGATGTAACAAGAATTGAAGTATGTGGTATATTATATTAAAAGCTATTTTTTTTGGATTGACATAAACTAAATTAAAAAAATGTTACACATTACTTTTTAACATTTTTTGGTTTTGACATATCTCCATGCTTATTTTATGGTATAAATATATCTTTATCTCTTACATACAGGTATAAATTGGAATAATTTTATAAATAACCTAATTATCAACTCTTATCATGTATTTTGAAATTGTCTAGGCTAAAAAATCATATGTCATTGGCTTTCTAATGTGGAGATTGTGTTTCTCTAATAAGTAATGGTAAGGTAATTGGTGAAGGAAGAATACACAAAGTGTCAAGTCTAGATGCTAAATCTCTAGAACCCATAAATCTCACTTCCACATGCCACAATGAGGAAATACCTATTGGATGTGTAAGTGTTAATGTGACTAAAGTTTTTTATCTATCTCTACCACTTCCATTTCCTATAGTTTTTGTGGATAATTTTGGGGATGTAGTTGATATTCTTACTATATGGATCACAAGAATGATGCAACATGTCACAAACAAGTTTTATATAAACAATGACATGGAAAAAAGACCAAATGATTTGAGTTTAGTTCTACATATACCACCATTATAACAAAAAAACCCTTGCTTGGATTTATTTGTTTGATATATAAATGATCCTACCACATTTCAATTCCTAAGAAAAACTTTTATTGGGAAAAGGGTACATTTATTGCACAAATGTACAACTCTTGCAAATGATGAAAAATTTACTTTAAGTTATGTTGAATTTCCATAGGTAGGGGAGATTTTTGGTTACATTCTTGTCCCAATTTTAGAAAATGAATTGGTAATTTACATAAGGAATGTTATACAACATTGTGAGACTTGTAGCATAGAGGTAACTAAAACATCTGTCATTAGATGGCCTTCTAACAAAATAGTGAACATTGAGACTTGTATAGTAATCAATTTACCATACATGACACCAAAGGAGAAAGAAATTGGAAACATTTAGGATGTAATGGATAATGAAGTTACTCCTTGTATGACATTCATAGTGTAAAGGCATCCAAAAAATTTAATTTATTCCTAAAAATACTCAAGTTGATAAAGAAATTAGCTAAACACTTCACTTAACCAAGTGGAGTTTGATGAAACCATAAATAGTGATATTTAAACAATGTATATAGATACGTGTTGTACCAACAAATGTTTTCAATTAGGATTATCATTTGAGATACTAAAATATACAAGGATAAAGTTTCTTGATTCCACCATAATAGATATGAGGTAACATGTCTTGGATGCCCTTTTTTCTAGTTTGTTTAATAAAAATAGAAACAAAACTACCATTGATTTTTAGGGTACAAAGATTTATTTGGAAGCTTGGGTTAAAATATATATATTGAAGAGAAGTATATTTTTTTACATTTAAAATTGTCACAAAAATGGGGAATGAAATTCATTCCATGTAGGGAGATTTCAACAAAATCCATAAAAGAAGACAATGGCAGGTAAAGATTTGTTGGACCAATTAGTGGATGAATTTTTAGATGTTTCTCCATGATTGACATGTTAGGTAGATATAGACATCTCATGATAAAATGTTTGACATCTTCCAACATATTTCACTCAAGCATTTATGAGGTGCCACATCAATGCACAATTGACAAATATGGAATATGATTTAATATCCCAGCTAAAATTCAATAACATGTGAACTAATTTTCATGATGTGACCATTGCCATGTCTAATGGCTTCTCTAGGTGCAAAACATGTATCTTTTTTACTCAAAAATAATTCTCTAGGTCCCTCTCTAAAGATCAAAAAGACTGTATCGATCAAGAATTCATGATGCATTCAAATCAAATAATTTCTACAAGATAAATATAGTACACACACAGATGAATGTTAGAGTAATACCCTAAAGAATGCCTCAGTGTCATTCATGACAAGGTGTAATGTCAAAAAACATTTGTGTTGATGATAGTGAAAAAAATCAAAGTAGTTACCAATAGAATATTAGAGTTTTCAATGGGAGGGATTATAACACATGGTCATGGTGCAAGTAGATATGGGAATTTTTTACTGTACATTCTTACAGGGTCTAACTTTATTATCACCTCATTAAACAAGTGCTTCAAGGATATGGAAACAATAATTCCAGAGACTTTTGTATCTTCAAAATATCCATTGTATGATGTACTTTTGTTTAACAACTACTACCTTGAATGCAAGAAATACATAAAAGAAGCATAATCAATTGGTGTCTTCAAGAAACTTCATTCTAGGCTATACCTTCAACTAGACAACTATTGTGGGGACAATAATAATAGATATTTATAACCATAATTATATTTTTAAAATTTTGAAACTTATATTAAACTAATATTACATTTAAAATTTCAAAAAATCATGTTTTTTGTATAGATATGTGTTAAAATATTTATCTCTCCTTGTTTACAAAGGTGTTTTCCTCAATATCAAGGTTAGATTTCTACCTGTAGGACATATCCATGAGGACATTGATGACACATTTTGAAACCTATATAAATGTATAAAGAGAAAAGATGTATCGATTATGGCAGAGATGATTAATATTTATAGGACATGTGAAAATAAAAGAAACTTCAAGCCATATTTGATTGAAAAGGTAGTGGATTTCAAAGACTATGTTAATAGCTACTAGCTAAAGGGAAGAAATGGAATAACATGCTTGAAAAAAGGTCAACATATTATTCTATACATGGAGCAATTTCAACCTATTATGCTTTGAAAAAACTCTATAAGAGATACTAATTGATCCCCCCCATTGATTACATTATGGGTAACAAAAGAAAATGGTGAGACAAATGTTTCATAAGGTGATCCAACATAAATATATTTCAAAGACTTGAAAAATAGATAAATGTCTCAAGATTCCATTGTTTCAAAATCCTTAGAAGTAAAAGAAAAGAGTGGAAAAATAAATTAAATATAACTTGATTAAGTATGTACAACAATTCAATGAATTTAGTTTGAACATAAATAGTAAGTGGAAGGATATGACATATTACTTCCAAAACATCCATGACATAATGAAAGAAGACATGTTCCCTTTTGATGTTAATTATACATAATATTTTTGGCCTTCAAATCACTGTGAAATACCCATCCATAGAGATCTACACAAAATGGTTAATGATAGGTCCTTTTATTTTGGAGTGGTATTTGCATATACATATGTTGGTCCAAGAAGCAAAAGAAAAAAATTGCATTTAATCCAGTTCAAGATGTGAAAATCATAGATATGTTATTTATCAGACCTAATGATTTTATAGGAGTTTATTACATATTATGGGTTTCTAGAGATAAAATAAATATTGAGATACTATAACCAAATGGATATATATAATTAAGCATCAATGTAGCTTGGTTCATCCCAATTCATACAGGGGAAAAAGATGCATAAGGAGAAAAAATTTATTTAGGTTACTTGGACAAGAAATGGAAGCTAACCCAACTGACATATATTTACCATCCATACTCATAGATAGTATTATCTATACTTGGAAACCAAATAAAAATTTGGAGAGGTCATACACTTGTTATTACTAATTTTTTGAAAGGCATTGTAACAAACTATTTTAATGCATCCTCCTACTAGGCACTATAAAAACAAGTGATAAAAATATTAGGAAATTTGAAATGGTGTTTCCTTAATTTTGGAATGAGAAATATGTTTTCTTTTAAAATTTATTCTATTATTTGGGAATGTATAATGTTTTATTATTTTATTTATTTATATTTATTTCTAGTGGCACTTCACATTTTGGGTCTTGGAAAATACACTTCAGCATTTGAGTTTTATATTTTCTATGATGATAATTCAATATTTTAGTAAATATGCATCTATTTAATCATATTTGACTATTGGAATGTCCACTTTTCATTTTTAGATTCAAAATGGTCTTTGGCTTTTCTATATTCCAAATATCTAGATCATATTTTATGAATCACAAAAACCTCTTTAACTTTTCAAATTTTCAAATTAAACTTCACATTTTGCATCCTTCAAAATGGTCTTCATAATTTTCACATAAAAATTTACACTTCAAGTTTTATGCATTGTAAAATAAACTTTATCATTCTCATGTTTTCAAAAAGGTATTTTGGGTTTATGCCTCAGAATGTCCCACTTGCACATCAAGTTTTATTCTTTAAAATTTGTGTATCAACAGATGCTACAATTTTTTTAGATTTTTAAATTACACTTCATAAAATCACCTGAGATTGTAACATATGGAATAATCTTAGTGACTTAGCTATGTATAAGGATCACTAGTCCAAAAAAAAGTCCCAAATAATGTGACCACCTGATATTGTAACACATGTCATAATCTTGATAACTCAACTATGTGGGATATTATATTAATAATATAATAATAGAATACCCATGATTGACATGTGGCATGTACACAAATATGAGATAAAATATGATGGTCATAGGTATGTCACCTAATTTATATTAAATAGATAGTTTATGATCCAATAAACTACTAATATGTGGCATCCCAATCATCCAAGGTGATTTAAATCACATATCACCCAAGCACCCAATTGATGTATGGATTAATTTTCCTTAATAAATAAACCACCAAGTCTTATTATCTATAAATGCATGGTATTTTAAATAGCTTTAATGGCCACATAAATTGACTATTTTACACATTTATATAGATGATATTTATTCGAAATAAGTTTTATTAATTTTTAATTGTTTTGGATTATTTTAAATAATTTGGATTTATTACAAATATATCATATAGAAATGATTTATTTATAATAAGTATAAGTAATTCTAGATGAATTATAATTTATTATAATTTTTTTTAACTACTAATTATTTCTAATCATTTTAAATAATTTGGACTTATTACAAATACATTAGATAGATGTGATTTATTTGTAATAATTCCAACTTAATATTGATATTGTCCAATTTAATCTTGATACAATATAATTTATTTCTAATAGTTTAAATAAAATTATACTATTGATAATTCCATATTATCTAAAATATTCCTTTAAAGGTTCATGACACTAAGTTTTGGTTTGGAGGTCCATACTGTATGAACCATTATTAAGATGGTGGACCTTCAAAACACTCCTTAAACCCTAGATTAGACCCTATAAAATAAATACAACCCCAAATGCATTAAAATGGAGTGATTAAGAAATTAAATGGCCCCAATAGTCTTCCTAATTCCTTAGTCACTTAGATGACCTATTGGTTGGCATGTGTAGGGGTTATGCTATATGGATCAAGCCTAGAAAAGCTAGTTTAAGCCTATAAGAAATAATTTGAGAATGATTTAAATTGACCATGAGTTTTTAAGGAGATAAGGGGTTCCAAATTTCATAAATAACCTTATATTATTCATCTATAGGAGCCTCCAAAACTAGTTACTATTATAGACAGAACTGGGTGTCTAAATGAAGGACTATGTGTATGAAAAAGAAGGTAAATGGATTTAGCAAGACAAAATAAATAATATAAAGGGATTTAGGGGTGATGTTAATGTTGATAAAAGTGTCTAAGTGCCTCATAGCTCTAGGTTAAGACCAATACTCAAAAACCCTACACGTATGCTTATTGATCTAGTATCCCCACTTAGACAGTACCACTTGGAGATCATAAGAAAAGACAAAAAATATCAAATGTCACATAAAAACTTCATGGGAATGATGATCATGATGTTTTAGATGTGTAGGCCACTTTTTTTGTAGGGGAGATGTCATAACTAGTCATTATTTCCTGAAGACACCTATAAACTACTTAAAATGCATGTTTCTCACTCGAGGGGAAAATTAATAAAATCATAACTATAAGGAGATTATACATGAGAGGATGAGAAATTTAGTAGATGTGAGAGGATTTGTCTACAATATCATAGTGGAATTGGTTTATAGGTTAAGGCTTTAACCTCTATGAACCATTGTTAAGATTCTTAGGCACTCTTAAACCCCCCTACAAACCTAATAAGGACCTGACTAGAAAGATTCATGAGAAAATGCATCCATAAGAATTATAATCAATTTGAAAACACTTGGGTCATTAATTCCACTAAAATAAGGTTACTACCATGGTAATGGTCTATATAGACACCTCTATAAACTACAAGTTTAAAAATATTTGAGTAGGAAATGAAGTGTAATAATTTTTCATGAGTCACCAATCATTAGATGGGATGGTTTGATGATTATTTAATCCTATCAAATAATTAAGTTTTCACCTAATTTTATGGAAGTTATTATTCTAACCTTCACCAATTATCTAGTTTACAAAAGCTAGTGGAGATGGCCTAGACATCTAAGTGAATTGAGATTGAAAGCATGGATTATTTAAAAGGTCTAGATATATGTATGAAAGGTTGATTAAATTTGAAAACAAGTTAACTTAGATAGTTTGAAGGTTTGGTTTAACTCTCATATTCATTTAAATAGTGAATGAATAAGAGACTAGGCTACTGGTCCATAAGGCCTACTTAACCAAGAATGTGAAGATGATTATGGGTGTAGAAAGTTAATATGGAGTAGATGTGACATATTAAGAAATATTTAACTACCTATTGAGGTGAGTATATTACATATCAAAGAACACAATGAAGGATTTTGGGTGGTTTATTAAACATGACCAATATGTAGATAAGGGAAACTACTTAATGCCTCATGGAGAAGTCCTAATTATACCTCTTTTAGTGCTTAGTAACTGATGGAAATGAGTGGACCTGAATAATTATGGAATTCATGGACCTTTCATGAATTAAATATTTATAAAATTAGACTCTAAATGTTCCAAAAAGCTCATTAAATGCAATAGTCAACTAAGTAATGCATAGGTAGTGTGGAAGACTTTTGTAACTATTGTGTGATCTTTATGGCCCCTTTATGACCCCTTCTATGCTAATATTCTTTCCTATCTATTTTACACAACTCTATATATTTAGTCATTGAGTCCTTTATTTGGATCCCTTAGCTAGGTGTAGAAAATCTCTACAAAAATTATATCTTAAACCTTGAGGAGTTAATAGATAAAATGAATATTGTGGAATTATTATTAGAATTAGTGTGTATTATGGTTGTTGACTTGTATAAAATTACGAGGTTAATATTCTTTTATATGTCCCCTCTTTCACTTAATGTTATACTGTCATCCTATGCGGGTCATTTGAAGTGTTGATAAGTAGTAGTTGTATTGAAGAGTGATTTGATTAGTAGTGTCTCATGAAAACATTCATTCCTTTACCTTAATATTGTATACCTTCCACATAACGTACATATGAAATATTCATGTTTATGACTATGTCAAAAAGCCTATTTAGTTACTATTATTTCACTAGATTCACAAGTGTGTTTGAAGATTAGTTAAGAGAGGATAAGTGAAGATTGGTGTATCACCACCCTTAGAGTAGGATTTCTTTTCATGTTTTAATCCTATCAATTTTCATACCAATATTAGTATATATTAGGAAAAGAGCTTAAGATGATATATTAGGGGAGATAACCCCATAAGATAGAGGTTCAATCTTATTATAGGTCACCCATAAACTTTAGGCCAATCCCATGTTAGTCTAAGTTTGAAGATTAATTAAACTATCCCCTTTAAAGGGTGCAACTTGGGTTGCTAATAATTCTAGCATACCTAGTGGAACCAACTTTCAAATGACTTGGAGCATGCTTTGGTGGTCTTAGAGAAAATCTTAAAGTTTCAAGTACATCATTGGTATATATGAATTCAAGTTACATGTAAAAGGTGTCTATAAGATCTTCTTAAAAAGGTAATGACATTCAGTTTAGTGAGTTATCATTGGACATTACTAAGAGAAAGAGGTATCCTAGGTTTAATCCCAACCCTACACCCCCCAAATATCCTAATTATTCCTAAATAAATACTTTTATAAATCTTATACCTCTAATTTATATGCCTAAAATTCAAGATTTTATGCCATTAATTTGTTGTAATACCTTAAACTTTAGTCAATTTGATGACATACTTGTTGCTTCCCTCAAAATACTTCCCTATTTCATAAGAGATAGCTCAACTACCCCTATAGAACATATTACAGACATAGCCAATTTATGTTCAATCCATATTATAACTCAAGAGAATGCATCTATGAGACTATTGGAAATCTAATTGAAGGATAAGTCAATCTATTGGTATAGTGACCTAACACCTACATCCATCAATACCTAGGATGAGTTTGGATAATATTTGTTTAAGCACTTTGAATATAGGAGTGACCATCTCTCCTGGGTGGAATAACTTACCACAATCAAAATATCCCCATAGGAATTCATGGTTGAATTCAATATAGGTTTCAAAAAACATGGGATAGGATCCCTACAGTCATCAATTCCACCTCTAATTATGCATTATTATACTATTTAAGGGGTCTAAATTTTAATGTGGTAGTTATGTTACATTCAATGGGGACAAACACCTTTCCAAAATATCATGACGTGGCCATAAGGGAATAAATTTGCCTAATCCAATAAGGTAAGGTCACCCCTAGACCCATCATTCATTTTTTCATATAAATTTAACCCCTTATGCCTACCATTTCTCCATTACCAGCCCTAACCAATCATGATTAGGCAAATGACAGCTAAGTGGATAGTTTGGGTAAGATAGAAGGGTTGTTCAAGGCCAAAAATAATAAGTTATTAGCCTTTAAAAGGCTAAAAAATCTACCCTATAGGCCTTTTAAATCACCCCACCAAGTCCCTTATCATACCTATCAATATAAAATACCCCCTTATCCACCTAATCAACAAGGCCAAGGGTAGATTACGTAAGTAAGGCCTTACAATAGTTATAATCATAATGCTGCTAGAAGTTTTAGAGCCTTGGTCCCAACTCAAAATAATTTTTATCAAGAGGGCCAATGGCCTACTCAATGGGGGTATTAAAATTATATGGAAATGGATCCAAGTAGTGAGGTGCATTAAACATATTTCATGTAGTAAGGTCCTACTCTTTCATCACATGATAATATACCTCCTCTACAACATAAGGAAGGTCTTCATATACCTTACGAGGACACCCCCTTCATGACCCAAAATGAGGTGCCAAGTAAAAAAGGGGAGATTGGAAGTAAATCACCTTGTTAAACTACATTTGTCAACTTCTAATAAGGTGAACATTCATTTGAACAAGTGGCAACAAATCAAGGTTAGAATGTAGCCAAGGTGAAAATTCATTTGCAACCCATACAAGGGTTAAGACAAGGGAAATTGATGATAGTTTGGGAATTTCCAAGGAAACTTATAAGTTATTAATAGCTTAAAGGGGATACCACTCAAGATGCATCTCAAAAAACACCATCAACAAAGTAGATGCAAGATGGGAAAGGGAAGAATCAGAAGGGTCCTTTTATATGTTAGTTTATATAAGCTCCAAGAAATATTTCTAATCCTAATTTGTAATCCAATGAATCCATACCTCATATTAGCATTATGGACCAGATGAATAAGGCCCATGTTACTATCCCTATTTGGGATACTTTTCTCATTCTAGGGAAAAAGGACCTCCTTCAATAATAACTCTTCAAACTTCATGTCTTGGACAAACAAGCATAAAAGGTAGGTGTAGTACTTAATAATCCCAATCAAGTTCATGAGTCCCAATCACCTATGGTAGTAAAACCACCTCTCTTTTATCTTTCATTCATCATAGGTGATTCCCTTGTGCATAAATTCATGATATATAATAGGCCTAACACTTTTCTGATTCCTAAGTCTATAGCTAATAAATTGGGGCTTAAATATGAACCTAATACAAAGGGAGTTTTACAACTAGATGGGTCTCCTATCAAGACTATGGATGTCCTTAAAGACCTTAATATCATATTGGATTCTTTTCATAATTGCACCATATCCCAGGATATGATAGTAGTTGACCTCCCTCCCTACTTTGACTTATGTTTGTCTATGGATTTCACTACTAAAATTGTGGGGTATCTCTATTCTGATTCGTCATACATGGTCTTTAGAACTAGGTATGGGAAAAATGTTACCATAAAGTATAATATTATCTATATTTTACACTTAAAACCTACATTCCCAACATATCAAATTTTAATTATATTATCTTTGATGAAGATGAGAACCCTAATGACCAAAAGCCCATGGAACCATTAGAAGGCATATAAAATTTGCTCCTTGATCAGTGGGAAGAAAAAAATCATGGATATGATCCTTAAAATACCATTGAAAATGTAGGTTTGGTTGTGTATTTCATTCATGAAGAATGAGCTACCATGCCAAATCTCACTAGCTGAAGCTAAGAGCTTGAATGTGTATGGACATTATTTTTTGATGTGTCTAGATCAAAGAATTGGAGTGGGGAAGGTGTTATGATTGTCTCTCCTCATAATAAAACATACTATTCTACCCTAAGGTTTTATTTTATCTGCACTTTTAATATTGTAGAATTTGAAGCCCTCATCCATGGCATACACTGGGTAAGGAATAGAAGCATCAAGATTTTACAAGCTAAAGGAGACAATGAGCTAGTGGTGTAGTAGGTAAGAGGCCTAAGTTTAGTCAATAATCCATACTTGAAGGCCTATAAACATAGGGTTTAAGACCTCTTGGAGGAATTTCAATAATTTTGCATTCACTCCATTCCTATAGAAGACAATCTTCATACAGACCAGTTACCTACCATTAGAGTACAGTATAATATAGTTGATGGGGTCAAATACATAAAATAACAATCCCAAATCAAGGTGGTATGTAGTTATTTAGTACCTAATAATGAGGTGAGTTGGAAAGTATTTGAAAATGAGATATAAATTACTTGCTTCTTATAACATGAGGGATAATTTTGCTCAAAGAATCAAGGCAAGTTACAACATCAATATGGAGATCAGATTGTCCAATTGAGGAAAAATAAGTTACATAAAAACTTGGTAACATTATAAATCATATTAAATGAGGATGAACAATAGAGGAAGGATAAGGTAAGTATCTCCACTAAAGAGGAACGTTATGAAAATGTTGTCATATTTAAAGACAAGTTACTCAAGATAGGAAAGGTGAATGCCTAAAAAGAGAAGGCATCCTTCATAGCATTTTGACAATAATTTATAGATGCCTTTACATGGGAATATCATGAATTTAAGGGGTTTGAACTTAGGTTGGCCCAACATACTATATACTTGGAGGAGAATACCATACCTATGAGGTAAAAACAAAGACTAGTCAACCCCAAAATTGAGATATTTATGATAAAGGAGTCGGTAAAGATTATTTAATCTAACAATATTTTCCCTATCAAACATTATTTGTGAGTGTCAAACCTTGTTGATGTGAGGAAGAATAATGGGGAGATATGCTTGTGTGTGGATTTTATAGATCTCAACAAGGTGTAACTAAGACATCACTTCCCTCTAACATCTATGGATCAAATTCTTCAGAGGGTTGTAGGTTCACAAAGGTTAACTTTTCTTGATGGATACTCCAAATACAATCAAATATTAGTGAAGGAGGATAGACACAAAACTACCTTCATAACCAATTGGGGTACTTATGTATACATTAATATGCCCTTTGGACTATCTAATGAAGGGGTTATATTCCAAACAAAAATGTATGTGGCATTCCAAGGGCTCATAAATGAGATGGTGATCATTTACCTTGATGAAATAACTATGTTTTTAAAGAAACCCAATTATCACTTGACATATTTAAGGTTAGTGTTTAACAAGTTCAATTAGTTTGGGGTCTTTTTGAACCCCCAAAAATGCATATTTTTAGTCCATGAGGGTAGACTTCTATAACATTTTGTGTCAAAATATGGCCTCTCCATTAACCCTAAGAGGACAAAATAAATCCTTTCTTTGTCATTTCCTGAAAACAAGAAGGTATTGTAAAGTTTCTTGGGAAAAATCAATGTTATTAGAAGATTTATTCTTGGATTTGTATAATTGTTAAGATTATTAACTCACATGATCAAGAAACATAAGGATTTATCATGGACCAAAGAAGGTAAAAGAAGTTTTAAGGCCATAAAAAAAGCCATTTCCCAAGCTCCCACCCTCCTCAACCTTGATTTCACAAAATATTTATTCATGTATGCCTTCTCCACATGTGATACTATCTCTACTATGCTGATGTAACAAAATTGTTAAGGACTAGAGCATCCCATTGCATTATTCAGTCAAGCATTGGAAGGGTATTGTGAGAGATATAAACTTGTTGAAAAATATGTCCTTGTTGTCATAAGAGGCCTAAAAAAAATTTAGACACATGGTGTTTAAGAAAAAGACTTTTTTGATGGTAGTTTATACTAGTATAAAATATTTCATACTCAACAGAGAATTAAGTGAGAAGAGGGTTGGTTGGTTAACCAAATGCATGTAGTATGACATAGAGGTGAAGGTTAATAAGATAATCATACATAGGGAAATTTATGAACATATTGAAGCAGATATATAAGAAGAGAAAGTGATGGTTTTGGTAGTCCAAGGTAGTCAACAAGTAGCTACAACTATAACTCCTTCTATCTGGACCCAATGTTGTAGAAAAGGGTGGAAAAAGTTGTCTTAGTCAGTTATTGGTTTATTAAAACTAGGAAAAAGCATGGGATATTCCCTTTGATATCAAAATTTTAACACTCAACTATGCTAGCATTAATCCACATAAGGCACATGACTACTATTCTCAATTGAAGTGTAATGGAGAAAGAACTTGGGCCTGCATTGGGCTAGTTATGCCATGGCACAAGACATCAATTATTGGACTTGATCAATTCACAAAAGGATTTAAGTAGATCCATAAGTGAAATCCTTTCATGGACTATTCCTAGTGTCTTATAGGTGTAAGCCTTTTGTTTTACTAATCTTAGATTTATATGGGTGTAAGCATTTGTTAAACTAAGACTAGTGTCATATAGGTGCTTGAAGGGTCAAGGGGATGTTTTAGATTCAATTAATCATACTAGGCTCACACTTATAGCAAGGATAAGAATGTTTGGTGAAAAATATATACTTAATATTTATGAAAGTTATGGATGATGTCATTAATATTTTTAGGGACTCTAGTAATGATGTGAACCAAAAGAACACATGAATTTCACTTAGCATAATTGAATTTAAACTACAACATTACATCCATTACACATCCCACTAGTAATAAAAAAATTCATATAAACTAGAAACATAATATTTTAAGGTAATCATCTTTGTCATTAATCAAATATTTAAACAATACAGAGTATAGAGTTCATAGCATGATATATATCTAGTTCATATCATTAAATGACCCTGAGGCTCATAGATGAGCTTGGGTGCTTACAAATGGATCATTCATGGCATCCATACTACTCTTAAGTCTAATGGCTACCTAATAAATGCCTACAAAACCATTTTGATAGAGTTTCACTATTATATTTTCATCTCCCTTCTTCTAATTTAAACACATTTTATATCCTTCTATAAGCATATTGTCTAGGTGAAAGGTGCACATCAAGTGCCATACTAAAGCTTGTTCATCATACCTACCAGTGACATAACCTTGTGAACTCTACACTGTAGTCACCACATAATGCCAATCATAGAATATACCCTAAAAATATTAGAGATAGTTGGCTGCCTACCAGTTGGTATAAGGTATGTGTTATAACCTTTGATTGGTGCCAAAATGCCAAAATCCTAATTATTATACAAAATGATTCCCTCACACTGATTTGGATGTCGTATTAGTGTGAATCCTATACTTAAAAAAATAATGGGACCAACATCACCACATACAAAATTTATAGTTCATCCCTAGATTAAGCTATTAAGCACTTCAGAATATAGAACTCATGCATGCTTTCCTTGAGTTTGGTATTGAAGTATTCAAATCCTTTACTGGAAAAATTGATTTCCTTAGTGGTGTTATCTATTTTAGTAGAAGCAATAGTGAATGAAAATACATCCTTTTTATCTAGCTCTTTCTAGAAGGCCTTGACATTTGCTTTTGCCTTTTCCAAACTCTCATCTAGGATTGCTCCTTACTCATAAGCCTTAGTATTTAGAGCATGGAAGAGTGATTCCAAGTTATACTCTTGGCCCTTGATTTTGTTTGTAAGTGATTTGACACTCCCTATGATATATGCCTACTCTAACCTACTCATCGATTATATGTGTTCCATCAAATTCTCCTTTTCCTCCTTTATTTTTTCCTTAAGCATGCATATATAGCTGATGTTTTAGATTAAGGTAAAAGTAGGTTTTGAAGGGACCCCAAAACCCTGCACACGGAGAAAGATAAACCTTAAAGCACAACCAGGTTAACACAAGAACCTGATTACAGAAAAGAACCAAAACCAAGTTTTACAGGGACCTGTTACCAACAAATAAGACCATGAAAAAATAGCTATCAAAACACTGATCTGAAAGTAAACCAAATGGAATAGCGAGCTTCTAGACCCGTAACCAACAAACCAAAAAAGTGACCGGTTAATAGCCCCCAAAAATCCAATCAACTGAAAGGAACTTTGGATGAATCTTTTAAATTCAGATTTTTCTTTTTGCATGACCGAAGATTCATATCTAGGGGAGGGACCAAAGGCTTAGACTTATTTCTTCTAACTGTTGTCCAACCATCCTCTACCTTAGCTACCTCAGCAACCCATGCCTCAGAAGACAATGATCTTTGGACACCAGTAGGCAAAAACTCTTTGTGACAGTCAAACATAGTCTGGCTCTTAGAGAGATCCTCTGAAACAGGGGAAGAGACCACCACCTCCTCCTCAGGCTCAGCTGTATCACTAACTACAGCCTCTTCAGAGGCTTCATTTGAATGATTCTCCAGTGATTCCTCTTCATCTTCCAATTCAGATTGCAACCTTTCCTCATTCTCAGTCTCAGATTCTATTGTTGTTTCCAAAGGTTGTTTGTCTATGCTATGTTCAGAGAAATCCTTTGGCCACCAAGAAGGTGAACGTCTGGGATTGGTTTTCCCAGCAACACAATGAGCATCAATATGTCCCGTCTGGTGACACTTCCTGCACCAAAAAGGGATCCCCTCATAATCCAAGATTTGTGTCCAGGTACCCCTTGGGGAATCAATGCATATTGCCTTAGGAAGGCCCTTTGAAACATCCAGATCAACCAGAAATTGTGCACAAGTCGAATGGTGACTCTTCATACTGTCTTCTTCATATAAAAACTCCCCTATTGCATTTCCAATGGTTTTATAAACTGCCTCTTACCATAAATGTATTAGAAGATAAGGGAGCCACACCCATATAGGGATCTTGTTAAAGGATTCCGAGAGAGGATTAAAATCCTTATGCCAAGGTTTGGCCATAAGAGGAAATCTGCCCTGCCAGGAAAAATTATTGTGACATAATATAGACTTCCTATCTTCAGGGCTTTGAAATATTACTATAAAAAAACCCTTGGCGCAAGGCTGGATTTGACCATCTTTAATTTGTAGTCAGATCTTGGCAATCCAATTCTGTAGATCTACAAAAGAGGGTCAGAAACCATGGAAATGGAAAATGGCAGCACAAGAGGAAAACCATTTTTCATCTTGGAAGATATTTTCTACTAATTCAGGGTCTAGAGTTACCCTAATAGGTTTTAAAGCACTTACAAGTGATACGCAAGTAGGTACAGGTGTTTTCTAAGGCCGAGCATCATGTATTTCTACTTCGAAGGCTGCCACATCCACATAGGTTCTCCCCCCAGGTCCATGCCCTGAAATAAGAACATAGGCCAGACGCACGGCTGTAGTATCTTCAATCCCCGTAGCAGAAATCCCTTTGAGGGTATTCTGGTTCCTCCCTCTACTAGCAGAAACAACCTCCTCCGTAATGGCAACCATAGCCTCACCGGCCACTCGGTTCACAGTAGCCGATTTCAAATTTGGGTTCGCGCGCGCAGGAGCCATTTGAGCTCTCCACAATCCTATTCTATAGCTGATGTTTAGTTCAAGAAGCTTAAGAATATAGTGTCTATTGTATCTAAACTATATTATAACTTAGTGAAGAGGTATTATACCTCTTTGAGCTTGTCAACAAACTTTTTTTATATCATGACATATTGATCTTATTTTTATTCTTGCACTAGCCTGGGCTTTAATCTTGGGAGAATCTGATTCACTAGAAAATAGATTTGTTCAAACTCTAAGAGGTCTAAAGTATAGATGTAGACTCTAAGAGATGGGTAAATCATCTATATACACTTGAATAGTTGATATAACTTAAATTTGGTGGCCTACACTTTATCTTTAGAATATTTGTGGATTTTTTTCCATTTTATTTCCCTAACCTCATTGATGATGTTTTAGTGTATATCTTTAGTGGCCATTCTAATCAGCACATTCCCAGATTAGATTGGGTTCATGTCATAGGGGTTTATAAGGAGGGATTCTTGCCTCTCATAAATATCTTACAATCTCTAAGTGGATACTTTAAGCACCTCGAAATGAGGCTCGTCCATATAGTGATTGAATGTAAAAGAGAGTTATTTAAGCATCCTAGTTGTGACAATTTAGGGGGGCATAGTGTCATACATGTAAATTCATTCATCCACCCATCCCTTCTACACCTTATTCCTATGTTTATCTCCTTATCATCCTTATTGATGATGGCCATCTCTAGTTTTACTTCCTCCTCTTTATTGGCATGACCATTCTTTTTGGTTCTCTCCCTAATGGACTTACCTATTTGATCCTTAGGGGTTTCTTCCTCAGACTTTCCCCTTCATCTAATTCTTCCTCCTAGGGTTTCTCAATACTCACCCATATGAAAATTCCTTTGGCACTAACATCACTTTGTTACTTTCAAGGTTCCTCTACTATCTCTATTGTAGTTCTAAGGCACCAGTATTGCCTTCTTTTTCTTCAGGCACCCCTTCATTATTTGGGAATGCTTCTTGTGAAACTTCTTCTACCTTCTTGGTGGGGGCACATGTAAATTGCTTGACTACTTCAATTATTGGTCCTATACTTGTGATAAGATTCATGGCCTTTTTATCTAACTTCGCTAATTATTATTCTTTAGCAAGTCTCCACTTCTCCTCAAGCACCAACACCTTATTAATGTCCTCTTCACTCAAGCCCATTTTGTTCCAAACCATTCTCTTCTCCTATTATATTTGTGGAGTTAGTGTGGAGGGGTCTTCACTGTATGAAGGGCTTGCTAGTTACTCTACTTCCTCAATCATAATGGTCATGTTAATTTGAAGGGTTTCTTGTATGTCATTGGAACTTGGCTCCTCTTCCATTTCTTTTATCTACAAGATATATGTCCCTAATATTTTTTATTTACTCTCCTCCTCTATTTCAGGTGTAAGGTCCACCTCATTATCCATATATACCATATTTATAGTAGAGAATGCAATGGGTCCCTTAGTATTATTCTTATGCTTCTTACTAGATTAACCACTCTCTGATGAAAAGGTCACACACTTCTTAGGAGTTAGGGGAATAATTTTATCCTCAGAGGTAATTTTAAACTATATGCATTCCATGATCTCTTCAATTTTATCTTCCCACTTCTTCTAGAGGGTCTTCTCCTATGTCTTCATTATAACCTTCCCTTCATCTCTAACTAAGAGGGGGAGATCATCATATTTTCCTAGATCATTACCATTATTGTGTGGCTTTATTTAATAGTAGAGGTTGAATATTCAGCTATTTATTATCTCTCTATAGAGGGGAAGAATTTCTATCCTATTGAAGTTATCTTCCTCATCTTTAGTGGCCTTGGCTTCAGGGAGCATAAATTGGCATCTCAACCTGCTCCTATATTGATCCATAATATTGATTAGGATCCCTAGGTATTACATGTTAGGAAATGTTCTTAGTACTTCCATGAAATACTTGGTATAAAATTCATAAGGAAACTTGAGCCAATTGAATAGGTTCCCATCCATGAGTGTTAAATGTACTACACATAAATGTTACATTACAATAAAGGTTTTCATTCCCACTAGATGTTGGGGAAACTCTTAATGGATGTGTCATTCAATCCCAAAGACTTAGATATACCTATCATACAACCCTTATACCCCTATCTTATACTTTTATGAGAATCTAGGTGGTCAAATTAAGTCTTGATACTTCATTGTAAGGAACTCATGGTTGGATGAGAACACCCATAGGTTGTCATCATCTATGTCTAGAATACCTATCTCTTCCATCATAATTAGAATCAACATATATCCCCACATGAAATTTTTATGTGATTAATGTCACTCTTGTGTATTATTAATAATATCCTCAATAATGAATTTGGAGATGTTAAATTTTACCCCTTGCATCATGTGGGGGACAATGCACAAGAAGGTCTTGCTAATGTCAGACCATCATCTGCTAGGGCATAGTTTGTAGCTAACTAGGTGCATCATTTATCTCATGTTTGGGTCCTAGATATCTTTGATGGGGAACATGAATCCTAGTTTTTAGTAGCCCAGAAGCTTTGTGACCCTCTCAACCTCTAATTCATCCTCCATCATTTGATGGATATCTACCCTACACTTTGAAGCCCCATGATTATACTAATGAGGCTCTTTTAGATCCTCATGAACCATCCTATGAAATATAAATGGTTTCCACGTACATGAAAAATGACAAATTACATCAATTCTTCTAGTTAGCCAAAGTTTGATATCTTGAATAGTTGTATTGTGCATGTTGTTCCTAGTTTGTCATAGATGGAGACATGGAAAAGTATGGTAACCACCTTTGTCTTCTTCCTTATGTTTACCATCCAATCTTAGTTTAGCTCCCTTACATTTCTCTTTGTCTGGTGGTTGTAATCTTTGATATTTCACATGTGCATAAATGACACCCATTTCACCCCCACCATAATCTCAGGGTGGAATTACATCTCTCTATAAGAAAACTTTGCACTTGATTTTGGGTCTATTATCATGATTCTTATGCCTTATACCAGTTTTTATTTCCATTTTATTATGGTTTTTTCTTTCACCATCCACACTTTATTTGTATCCCTATATGCCTATGATAGACCTATACTTAGTATATTTTTTGTCATTATAAATTGGCTTTTATTGAAATGTGGCTAGTTGATGTTTCTAAAGCTTGAAATTATGATTTGAACTTCTTCAGAGTCATGGGAAATATGACATGTTTCTTTTACTCTCAATATTCCTACATCATTAATGTAAGCCTCATCATTCTATAGAACTAATACTACCCTATTTATCTCTAAATCCCTCTACACTCACTTCTTTTTCAATTCAAAGTAGAATGTAATCTTATGGTTATTCAACCATTCTTACTTGGGGGGATATAGATGCTCTAATTTTCAATGGTAGCATTCTCTAGTTTGAGTCAATTTGGTTCTATTCAGCTCTATGTTTTGGTTTGAATTCTTGTAAGGTTTGTAACCTATTAACATTTTTCATTTGCCCCTTTATACTATATTTTCAACTTCTTCATTAATGGATGGAAATTAATGGTGTGGTAGTATGTGGGTTTATTAAAATCTTCTAAAATCATGAAATCCAGTAAAATTTACTACCAAATTATCATTTATTATAGATGTTTGTGTTTTTACCATCATAACATTAATTATTCTAATGGTTTATTCAGTTAAGTGATAGGTGATTCAAATAGTCACTTCTCACTAACTGTTGGGTGGGTGTTAGCTATCTTGATGATCTTTGTATTGTGTTTTGTTCACCTTGGCATGAAATTTACCCCTTTCATGGAAACCTAGGCATAACACTTCAAATGCATGTAGTTAAGCCTCCTTGATTCCATCTCTTCTTAGTGTTGTGCTTATTTACAAGAATGCTTCTCTTTCTTGGTTGATTTTTTTGTACTTTCATGGCTCTTAATTTAGCCTTCCCTACCCCATACAAATCATTACACTAGTATTCCAACACTTCATTCTCTCTTCTAGATTTCTTGAGCATGAGCATCTTGTGTGCCTCTAATTTTTAACTTGTACTCATAAATTTCTTAATCTGACTAACTTCACACACCTAAAAACTTAGGTTTATAGCCTCAAGTGCTTAGAGAGCATCCGTGATTGACTCACCTAACTAGATTTATGTGTGTAATCACTAGAAGATTTCTCCTACTGGCCTAAAAATGCCATGCTTATTCACTCAACTCAAATGAAACAAACATAAGGAAAGATTTGTCTTGCAATAAATTTCATTATGGTAAAAATAAAGCAACCAACTTATGATAAAAAATCTAGTATCTAATGGTACAAGAGACATCCTAGTGACTATAGGGATTGAATATATTGACATTAAAATTCCTAGGGAGCATTTCACTAATCAACATGCACATCTTACGTGCACTAGTATCCAATATATAGTGGATGATATAATGTCCCATCCACCTAATCTACATCTTACCTAGGTGTTTGAGATACTTTGAGTAATATAAAAATAATGGTATACCTTTAGTAAATACCTTGTGCTTGATGTTTTTATCATGCCATAGCTTTTGGCATGCCCTTTCTATTTGATGTCTCCATCTTGCTTGGGTGCATGTCTCATCCAAGCACTTCAAGTATTCCAAGCATGCACTCAAAGACATTTGGTCATCCAATCAACTAATATATGTGATTCATAACAAGTGAACTAGAAATTGCATATGTAAAATGACCTTAATGTCAAACACTAGTTAAAATGGTGTAGCTTTGTTCAAGTGCTTATACGTAGTGTGATAAGAACATAATATTGATAACACACAATCATCCCAATATTTATGATCAACATTGCATATCTTTATGAGGCATGTTACTAATATCTTATTGAATGCCTCAGTGGTACCATTCACTTGGTGATGGTAAGGTGTCATCTTATGGTGTGCCACTATGTATTCAGTTAGTAAGATCTTAATGGTTTCATTGATGATGTGCATTTCATGATCACTAGTAAAGATAAGTAGTCATCCATAGTAGATGATGAGATTATATTAAATAAACCTTGTTGTGGTGGTATCTATACAATCTTTGGTTGGTACTACTTCAACCCACTTGGTGAATTAATCTATGGTAGCTAGAATATATCATGTGCCTGTGTGTTTGGTAGTGGGATTTATAGGACCAACAAAATCAATTGCCCATTTTTCAAATGGCACCTAGTCAAGGATAAAGATGAGAGTCATCTCATATATATGGTCTAGTTTTATTATATATTGGTAGATGTCACATGATTTAGCATATTATTTTTCATCTTAGAGAATATTTGGCCACTAAAAACCTAATTGTAGTACCTTGCTCATCATAGCATCTCTAGTAAAATGGACTCTAGTAATCCCCTCATGAACCTATTGTTAGATTAAATCTCATTCATGTTTTAAGACACATCATTTCATGACCTCATCATGGCTCAACTTGTATAGTTACCTATCAATGAGTTTAAAAGGGGTGGCATGAACTGTGAGTTACTTCTTTTCCTCAGTCATCATGGTCTCAGATGTAGATCCAAAAGTTATAAATATGGTGATATCTATCAAGTCTTCAAGGATGCACTAGAATTATTAAAGTTTCATGTTAGGCATATCATCTTGAATAGGCACTACCACATCACCAAAGTTGATATAGGATAGATGGTTTGGGACTGAGCTCTTTTTTCTAAGCATCACTATAATGGATAACTATAACTCTTGAAATAAAACAATTCATTAATAAATGTACTTGTGAAGAATGGGCTTGTTCACTAGGTATTTAAGTTCCTCATGATCAATGAAGAAGATGAAGGGAGTGGTTAATAAGTAGTGTCTAAACTTTTATAGGACATAGACCATGGTAAACACCTTGCACTTAGTTATGGTGTATTTCCTTTTTGACATGGTTAGTCTTTTTCTTACCAAAGAAATGAGATGACCCATTTTGCCTTCACCTAGTTGCACCATAATACCACCAATTATGATACCAAAGGTATCGAAATGGACATGGAAGGGAGTTTCCTAGTTAGTAAATTATAATATTAGTGCACTTGTTAGTTTGATATTTAGGGTTTCAAATGCATCTTCCTACACTACACCCCAATATAATGGGCCATCCTTTCACAAGATATCTTCTAATAGCACTACAATCTTGGCATAGTTCCTTATGAACTTCATGTAGTACCTATAATGTCTAAGAAGGAATGAAACATATTTTTACATTGATGAGGTCTAGAGATGAATGATGATTTTAATATTTATCAGATCAATGAGTAGACCATCTTTTTAGATGATGTGTTACTTGAGCAAAGTGCAAAATGATTTTGGAAAAACACACTTCTTAAGGTTTAAATAAATTTTCAACTACCTTCACCCTTAAAACATGAGGTGAAAGTTATCATAGTGATCCTTCACTAACACATACAGTATCCAATCATCTAAGTATACTTAGAGGAACATGTTTTTGTTTGAAAGAGGTGATTACCACTCGAGAGAACACAACTAACACATTCTTTAGCATAAATGGCATCACATTGTAGGAAAAATAACCCCATTTAGTCACAAATGTGGTTTTTGGATTTTCTTCCTTGATTTGGACTTGATGGTATCTTGAGAACCCATCAATAAAGGTGTCTATCTTGTAGCCTATGATGCCATCTAATACTTCATCAATAAATGAAGTTGGAAAGGGGTTAGTTACATAGGTAGTGTTCAATATCCTATAGTCAACACAAATTTAGATGTGTCCATCCTTTTTGATGTTAATGACCATGGGAATAATCCATTTAAATTCTTGCATAGGGTAGATGATGCATGTGGCTATCATGTTGTTGATATTTGTCTTGACATTAGAACATACATTGGGGTTCATCCAATAAGGTTGCTTCTTGATGGGTCTTGTGCCTTTGATTATATTGATGCTCATCTTCTTGATGGATGGGTGTGTTCCTTTCATATATCTATAGTCTTAAGGGAATAAGTATTATAATTCTTGAGGGATGTCTATAATACATGTTATCTTTATGTCAGACTAATACGCATCCAACGTAGTGATCTTTAGTTCCCCTTATAAACTGATATCTACCTTGGTAGTTTATAATGGCACTTGATATGGTTCATTATTATCTTGATGTTAGTTTATGACTTTCCCATTGCCCTAAATCATTTTTATTTTAATATGGTTAGGGTCTTCCTTTTTTGGAGCACTATCCTCAACTTGGCACACTAACTTCCTTTTTATTGTCAAATTATTATAGTTGTGTGCCTTCCATGCTTCATCATCTTAATCACTAGAGTAATTATTAATATTTTAATCTTTTAATAAGGTTGGGAGCATTAAACCATTTTCACTAAACATGTATTTCAGGAACTCCTCCAATTATGTAGTGTCCTCAAACACTAATATTTGAATTACCTATAGTGGCTGAGTCAATTCAAGGTTTTGTGAAGAAAAAGATAAGGTGTGAACAAAATAATCCTTAAGTACATACCAATTTTATGTCTCATGGTGAATCTCATTTAAAATGTACCATTCCCATGCCCAAATCCTTAAGGTCCTATAGAAGGCATGCACTCATAGATTCATTGGGGCATTTTTGCCATAGACATTCCATATTTTTTCACAAAGGCATACATACACTATAGGGTCATATTCACCAAAGTAGGATAAGATTTATAGGTCCTCATTACTCTTTATAAATATAATTCAAATGGATTCATTCACGTCTTTCCAGGTTGGCAAGCTAGGATTTTGCACTGCCTACTAATGAGTGGAAGTATTATTTAGTGTATATGCTAGTGCACCCATTCTATCCACCTCTTTTAGGATGCATGATTCAAGGTCATGGAAATAGTACTCCACTGGATTACTCCCTTAATATATTTTGAGTGATATATATTTACCCTCACTTAGGTGAAACACTCATTTCCCCTTCTTCTTTGCATAAGGGACTCACCTTTTAGAAGCACACTGAATCTATATCCAGCCTATATTTACTAGTTTTTGTTATTTTATGCACACTAAGTAGCACCTTATACTAGTGGTATCATATGCATCCTCAACCCATCAGTCACAAGTAACATCCATGGTATTTGAGGTTGATTGTCCATCTTCTCAAGAAATGACTCCTTGATCATTTGGGTCTATAGTCTTAGTTCCTTGCACTATGATATTATAGATGTGGTTAATCTCATCCTTAATGTTGATGCTCTCAAAATAAGGGGGTATTTGGTCATATGAGAGGGATATAACTAACCTCTCCTTTCCATTCTCAAATGTCTTATAGTGCCTTTTTAATTGCATATCTACATTGTTTGAATAACAATATGGCCTTCCTAAATGCATTGGATAGTTGTCCTACTCTACTAACTTGATCACTTCAAATTTAGTGTGGAATTTGATGCCCATGATATCTACAACTATGATGTTTAGAAATATGATAGGCTATGCTTGAGTCTTATTGGCCATGAAGATTACATGAGGGGAAGATCTCAAAGTTAGCCTACCCATTTTCTCCCAGGCATTATTGGTCAAGATGTTAACCTTGACACCTATGTCTAGAAGGACCTAAAAGATAAACTATCTATCAATAGTGGCATTCATTAGGATTTCTTGGTCATACTATACTATTTGTGTATGCTAAACTTATTGCACCCTCTTCAATAATGCCATGGAGACCTCAATTTTTTTTGAACCACATTCTCTAGGAAAAATTTATTTAATAAGGGTAGCATTCCCTCTATTTTTAAGAGGCACAAGATCTCAATTAATTATTATATCTCAACCTCTAGGCTATCCTACTTCTTGTGAGAGATGGAAACCTATGCTTCTAGGTTGTGTGCTATTTGGAGATCTCCTTATAGGTTTTGGATGACTCTCATATCCTACTTCAATACATATTTCTAGCATGTTGGGTATGGGTATGACATAGCGTTGGGGTGTATCCATGTTATTAATTCATTGTGACCCTTATCCCTATATTCTAGGCATAACTCAAGTATTGGCATAACTGGTAGCTGAGTGTTGAATCTAATATGGGTAGTCATTTTCACCTTGACTATCTTTGTGCAGGTTAATTGTGCCTTTAGGGTCCATTTTTCCATTTTTGACTCATGCTTGATCATTCTATTGTCCTTATCTATGCTATGCCTACCTTGGGTCAAATTTTTGTATAAGTTAGGGCATTCTTTGACCTTATGGGACCCTCAATAATACCCATACATGGGGAAAGTAGGGAATTCATGATATTATTACTTTATTAAGCCACACTTATAACATGATCATGGTGGGAACCTTCCACCACCACATCTTCAACCTTGCCCTCTAACACCTCTTTATATTCTTAAACCTATGTTTTGTTGATTATAACCCTCATTACCTTGGATTGCTTTCCCTCTGAATACTTTGATGGTCTATCATGCACTTGTTTCCATGTTCTCATGAATTTCATTAATCACTTGATAATCAATAGTGGTATGGGTATAAGCATCACATAATCTATAATAGATGTTTGTGTTGACTTGGCTAGTGTGTTGCAACAAAAGGTAGTTACATATGTCATTCTCCTCTCAATAGAATTCAAAACTTAGAAGTAAAGTTCACACATTCTTTCATGGGTAGTTAGTCATATTATGGCCTTTTACTTCATATTTGGTGTACCATAGTCCATTATAGCATCATGTAATGAGCTAGTGTAAGCTTTTAGATTTGGGAGACCATAGATGTAATCTATGCCTCCATAAATGGGTTGATCCTGTTATCTACACTTTTGAATGCTTCTACTATAAATATGGCTTTAAGTGCTTCTCAAGCATCTATAAAAATCTTAATGGAAATTTCTCTTTGAAATGGCATAAACAACCATCTAATGAACCACTTTGCATGCTAGGAAGGGTGAATATCATATGAGAACTTTGATATAAGAGTTTTGAACCTTGCATCATATAGGTGCACACTTTATGAGAGTAATTGGCTAATATCTTTTAGTACAACGATGATCTACTATTAAAACTCTAGAATGTCAAATTAATTCAAGAATGCATCGTTTAGGGTATCATAGTCAACCATAGCCTAGTTAGGATAAAATTTTTTATACCAAGTGTGGGTGAAATCAAGTAGAATGGTCAAAAATTGGGTAGCCTTACACTCTAATTAGGTTATTCCTCACACATGTCACTATAATTCAAACTTCATCACATATTCTATGACATTATCTATGCCATGATACTCTAGAAAGTACATGGCCATTTTTTAGTAGATCTATTATAGGGGATAGTTGGTATTTGAGACACTTGTCCTCCCAACATCTATCTTAGTGGTGGTCTTCCAACTCCTCCAGCCATTGGTCTAGGCACTAGTCCTATCATTATTGTTAGAATTATTGATGGTGTTGTACTACTTACTTGTGGCATGTGACCACTTCCTATGGTATACTACCCACTTTGCATTAATGACATCTACTGAGTTAGTATGCTTGCACTCAAGTTTTGTTATGATGAGCTAGTGTCTAATGTTCTAGAGGTATTTATACTCACTTCCTTGTATATAATAATCTATTCAATCACAAATTTTCACTCTAAGTATACAAAACATTAAATATTTATGTCATAAATAAAGTCAATTATTACTTATATACTTTATTCTAATGGTGGATATATCACATGCGCATGCACCATAGGTTCAAAATGGGTAGGCACATCAATTATATATGTAATCACCAAATCTTGTAGGAACCCAATGAATTTTACACCTATCAAGTGTTGAACTTTATCCACAATTTCATTATATTTGTCATCCTTGCACTATTGTATTTCATGATATCCTTCCCCATGCCCTTCCCACTTTCTATGGGTTCTCTTAGCACTTCGAGGTTCCATATCTTCCATCAGTCTATGCCATAACTTATTATAGAACTATCCTATAAGCTCTCAAGTATCAATTTTCTCATCCATTTCTATCACACTTCACATATAGATCCCCTTCTCCTCCTCTATGCTTCCCATATGTGAAAGGACTTTAGCTTTCCATCCCCAAAGTTTCAAAATCATAATCCACCATTAAATTTTTGAGTGATACACTAAATTCATTCACAAACATACTTATAGGGTCATGCTAAAAATGGTACTCTATTTCCTCAAGGCATGTGTATGTTGAGAGTAAAACCTCAATTATGTATCTATTTATTGCTCTTTTCCACCATTTATCCATTTCTCTAGTGCAAGTGCCATCAGTCTCAATCCCTTTTAGGAACTCCTTTGTCCACTCATGGTGATATCCATAGATTATTTATTTGTGGGTAGAATATGTAACTAAATACTTGTACAAATTCTTAGGTATCTCATAGAATAAGATTTAATTTAGATCATCATATAGGTTATTCTAAACCCATTTGCTTGGATTTTTTGCTTTGTAACACAAAGTTATCTTCCACTTATTATAGTTAGTGCTCAATTTTTTCAAGAGAGATTCAATACATCATTCTATCACATCATCTTAGCAATAAATTCAACATGATTCCTAAAAATGGAATCAAAATGTTGAATAAAAGGGTACACAAAATTTTCTTAGTTCATTCTTAGTTTATTACAACTAGGTGCAATCATGGTATATTCCCTTTGCATTCAACATTTGAACATTTGGCTATGTTGGCATCAATCCACATAATGCATAGGCCTTATTCACTCACCTAAAGAGTATCTAAGAAGGAATCGGGGCCTAAATTTAGCTATATGTACCATGGCATAAGACATTAACTATGGTACTTGATCAACTCACAGAAGGATTTAAGTAGATCGATAGGTGTAAGAATTTCATGAATTAAGCCTAGTGGCCTATAGGCATAATAATTTTGGTGGGATGATCCTAGAGTCATATGAGAACAATCCTTTATTAAAATAATCCTAGTTTCATATAGGAAATTGAAAGGTTAAAGCATTTCTTTCACTTCAAGTACTCATACTAGGCTCACACTTCTATCAAGGATATGAACACTTAGTATAGACTCTATACTTAATATTTATGTAAGTTACAGATGGCATCATTAAAATTTGTAAATAATCCATTAACAATTTAAACCATAATCATATGTGAACTTCACATAGTATAATTAAATTTAAAGTACAATATTACATCCATTATAAATCCCACTACCAATATAGAAAGGCATATAAACTAGATACATAATGTTTTAAGGCAATCATGTTCAACATTATTAAAATCCTTAAATGATACACAATATAGAATTCATATCATGATATATATCCACTTCATATCAATAAACAAACTAGAGGTTCATAGATGAGCTTGAATTCTTACAAATGGCGCATACATGGAATCTATATTACTCTTAAGTCTAATGGATACCTAATCAATGCCTATAGATCCATTTTTCCAGAGCTCCACTAATATATTTTTGTCTCCATTAATCTAGTTTGAGCTCCTTTTATATCCTTCCAAGATCATATTCTCCTATGTGTAAGGTGGATGTTAAGTGCTAAGCTAGAACTTGGTCATCATAATTATCACTCCATAACCTTATGAACTTTGCATTACAATTTCCATGCATTGTAAATCTTGGAATATGTCCCAAAAATCCTAGAGATAGTTAGTTTCCTAATACCTAGTCCAAGGTATGCATTTCAACCTCCATATAACACTGAAATTCTAAAATTATAAGCATTACATAAAATGATTCCCTTGCATCAATGTATATGTTGTGTTGGCATGAATCCTATAATTAATAAAAGGGCCCAATGCCAAAGACATAGTAAATTTAATCCAAATGGGAGAATGTACTATGGTCTTAGATAATAAAAATATTAGGAAATTTAGACTTCAATCCATTCCATACATATTAGTTAATGGGGTACTATTCAATAAGGACATTGGTGGCATGCTCCTAAAATGTGTAGAGACTAGTCAAGTTTACAAGTTGTTATAGCAATTTCATGATGGGCCTATTAGAGGTAAATTTTCATCTAAGACCACAAAATAAAACATTATAATAGTAGGTTATTATTTTCCCACTTTATTTAGGGACTCACATTCTTGGGTTATGAGGTGTCCCAAATGTGCTCTATTTACCAGTAAGCAAAGACTAGGTGTCTTGCCTCTAAAACCCATTCAAGTTGAGTAGCCATTCAATTAATTTGGCTTAGAATTTATAGGTATGATTCATTTCTAATATATTTATGGTAATAAATATGTTTTAAAAGTTACCGAGTACTTTACCAAGTGAGTGGAGGCAACTGCACTCAAGAAGGCAATTGAGAACTCAATTTTAGAGTTCTATGATAGCCTAATGACTAGGTTTGGATTCCCATCCACCATTATATAAGATAATTAATTGGTATTTAGTAGTGATAAAGTATGTGATTAGTCCATTAATCATGGTATTTACCTTAAATATTCATCCATATACTATCCACAGGGTAATGGACTAGTAGAGTTCACCAATAAGAACTTAATTAGGATCATAAAAAATAAAATGGAGAAAAACCAAAGGAAGTGGCACACCAAACTAACAAATACTTTATTAGAATATAGGATTAATACTAATAAGTATACTGCTCACTCACCTTCTCTCCTTATTTATGGAAAAAAAGAAAAACTACCCATTTCACTTGAGCTACCATCATTGGAACTTGCACACCATCTTGAACTCATAGAGAGTGATGCAATAAAAGTGATGATGAATGAGTTTAGTGTATTAGAAGAGATAAGAGACAAGATAACCTCATCTAATACCTTCAACAATGTGACATTATGATTAAATGGGATAAGGATTATGCCAAGCATGCCATGCATTCTATGTGGTCCAAGCAAGACCAATTCAAAATATTATTTGACAAGAAAACCTCATCCAAGACCTTTCAACAATGTGATATTATGCTTAACTGGGATAAGTACCATGCCAAGCTAGGTAAACATTCAAAATTTTATAGTCATTATAGTGGGCCATACATCATTACCATTTATAAGGAAAGAAATGCTTTCTAATTATCCAGAGTGAGTGGTGAAGAACTCCTTATCCCTATCAATGGGATGTTCTTCAAGTATTGTTATTATAAGCACCAAGTTCTCTTGTACATAATAGCTAGTTTATTTCCTCTAAGTGTTTTTACACATGTTTTTTAACTATTATTTTGTTATATTTGCTTGTTGATGTGTGTCTTTTTTGTTTTATTATCCCTTATTTTATGTCTTTTTTTCTTCCTCAAGGTCTGCAAGGTATTAGGCAGAGTCATTATACATTTAAGGGGCTTTATCTAGTCATTAATGATAAGAAAAGTGAGATTCTGAGTCCTCTTGACCAATATGCATGTCAAGATAACTAAGTCACCATAAATTTTGACCACCTTTTTCCTTCAAGCATATAAAGAGGTCAACTTCAGACCTGAGCACCCTAGTCCACAATAAAACCTCATAGTTTTCATATCTCTTGATGAATTAGGATAATACAAGGTAGATTCAATGATTATCATGTCAAGTGTAGCAAGCCCATTATCTTTTCATGTCATGAAACACATGGTGATTATCCTCATTCCCTATTTCAACTTGTGTGAATTATCCTTAGAGTGTTCGAGCATATGTGAAGGTCCATAACAAGCTTTGAAGTTGTCTCAATAGTTCAAAAGTGCCATGGTGGAGATGATTATATGATGTAACTGATAGTCATCATGAAACTTTCTAGTGTATTAAAAGTATGAAAGGTAGGGATTAATATTAAGTCATATGGATGTTATCTAGGAGCATGAGAGCTTAATTATAGTCTTTAACATGCTCTAATGGCTTTGTATAATGTATTAAAATGGTAATCATTTTAAATCCCTTTGTAAAGTCATGTATATGGTATAAAGGGGGGAATATTTAACCTTAAATGTGACACCACTTAACCTTGAAAGGTCACTAAGCCACCATTCATGTCTTTAAGATCTTTCATGAACTCCATCAGGCCATACCCAAAGTATTTCATACACTAATAATCCCCCCTTTTCAAAAAGTCAACACCTAAATACCACTAGATAGGCCACACACATGTGAAAATGTGTCTTTTCCACTATCCCATGTCATACCTTAACCTCTTAGACATCACCTAACCCCTATTTTCCCTCTTCTTACCCAACAATAATGAATTGTGATTTGAAAAATGAGAAAATCCAGGGAATTTATAGGTTTTAGGAGCTTTTAGAATGGTATGGATCCATATAGTATGGATTGAATTAGGTTGAGTCATGGGTATACAAGGGGAGTTCACTTAAGGCTTATGTTGAAGAAAAAAAGGTGTTTCATGGCTAAAAGACAAAAAAATTGATTCATCTTCCCCACTAAGCTCATTGGTAGGCTTAGAGATCACTTCAAGTTTATGCTCAGTCCATATAAGGGGGAGAGAGAGATAAGGTATAGGGTATTAGAAAAATAAATTAAACTTAGTGACCTTACAATCATGGGAATTGGTTTAGGTTTAGTCCCTTGAGATCCATGAACAAATTCTAATAATTTAAGTGGTTTGGTTACCATCTTCATCTACATAGGGAAAAATAAGGAGGATGATTTCATTGAGTTTATAGTTTGTTTGATTAAAATAATGATTATCCCTAGTCCCTCAAGTCTTAAAAATAATTTCATGGCCTCCTTATCATTTGTTTCACTTTTTTGGACATATAGAGGTGATAAAAATTCAAACTACTAATGTATACTAGCTAGAGACAAGGTTTCATTGGTGAGAATGAGTACTCAATGTATACACCTAAAGGTGAATAGTGTTTAAGGTTCAATAGATTTTTTTGAATTTATTCATGCCTATTTATTTCAAATTTGGATATTCATATATACCTATAACTCTCTCATTTTGCCTCCAAGTGAAGACTGCTTACATGTCTTAGTTTCACTACATAAGAAAGTAGTATATTGTATAATGGTGGCTTTAAGGTTTCTAAAACATAGCATGGTGTGTTACATTCATGTCAATTTTTCCTTCCCTCAATCTTCTCAAACTTAATTATATCCCCCAAATGGCTATGAACTACCAATCTACCCTCAAACACTAGCACAGTCCTTTTAGTAGATATTAAGGCCATTTTATAAATGTTAAGGTTTTTTGATGATCCTAGGTTCTCTTTTCCCACTGTATATGCCTCATAAGAAGCTTAAAATGTTACACTATGTTATTTATGTGTATAGAGATGCTTAGGAACTCTTGTAGACTATATTGGGTATGAATTTGTAGTTCGTTTCAAACCCTCAATAACCTTTCCATTTTGATAATCTCATCATTGTTATTTCACCTTAGTTGTCATCCTTGCATTTTAATTTCAAACTTAATATATCCCCATAGTCATTACCCATAGGTTACCACCACCTACCCAAGTATAAGTCATGGGATCAACACCTAAAAAATATATGATATTATCAATAACCATCAATGCCATAAAGGAATGGACTTATGTAGTCATTAATGCTATTGAGATGCTAAATCACTACCTATAAGAAATAACCTAAGTCCACCTTGGTAAAGTATTTCAAATTCACTATATGTAGATAATCATGGGTCATAAGTAAGGGCTATGGATAGGTATATGTGTTACTTTAGAATATGGACTAATATATAACAAAGGATATGGGGACCTTAAGTATGTAAATGGAGGCTCTTCTCTAATTCAGGGTTCTATATAACAGACTTGTAGATATTCAGTATGCATGGATTAGTGCCTATGATACTATTGAAAAATATTAAGTCTTAAACCTACCCTAGGTGTGAGATATTATATACACATAAATTAATAATTTTAAAACTAAAGATAATCAAAACATATGGGTCACCTCACCAAAGGTAGAGAAACTTGTACGAATGCATTTTGGACTGAGTTGAGCATATACTGTTAGTCAAGGTTGTCTAGAAGGAGAAGGTCCCAATGTAAAAAGATAAAAAATTCACATAACACATGAAGTTTGAGTCTTATAAATAATAAATCATAATAAACCCAAAGGCCTTGCATGATGGTGATTTCATTATAAGTGTGGCCACCTAGTCTGAATTGCATACTATGTCTAACACAGGCATTATGTGTGATTATGTAAGTCAAACCTACTGATAGAGTTAGAGAAGATGAGCCTTAGGGATATGGTCATTATTTGAGGCATAATTATAGAAACCTGATCACACCCCTATAATTATATAAAATGGAATATCCAAGTTTATATGTTAATTGATTTAGGCCTATGCATTAAGAATTGATGCTCATGGTAGGCCACAAGAGAGAGTGGGACTGATGAGTGGTTTGAGTAGATAGAGCCATATGCATAAAGTGTAAAATGTATTTAGAAATTTGTTATGGATAATTATATGTAGATATGAATCCATATAGGGGATGAGGTTTCAACACACATTCTATATCTATAAGACTTAGAGGCTCATCTAGGTCTCAATACCCTACCTCCACCTCAACAACAAGTCTAGACCTTTAAGCAAGTTAAATAAAATGTGGTATGTGTGGTGGGATGTTTAAAACATTGGATAAGTAATTTGATGTGTAGGAGTGTAATGATTTATCTCATAATGGTTTTAGTCCTCTCTTGAGTTCTATTTATCTAAGAATGTAGTTTAAGTTGTACTTTCAAACACTCATACCTTTCACCATAGAAAGACCTACACCTAGGGATATTATGAAAACTTAAGTACTCATGTGAACTCACAATCCATAAAATAATTATAGGGGTTTAGGGGCCCATATTTATGAACTAATTCTATGAAATTAGCCTATTCAAACTGCTTAGCATAGACCTTGAGGCACACCTTCAAGCACTCATATCTCCACACACACTTTTCATGGGATTTTAATTTATTTAGGAGAGATGAAGGGGTTAATGGGATAAAGTTTCATGATAATAATTTTTGGTTTGGAGGTCCATACTATATAAACTATTGCTAAGATCATTAACCTTTAAAACCCTCTTTAAACATTGTATTAGACCTAATGATAGAACTACAATCCTAAATGTATTAAAATAAAGTGATTGAGGTATGGAAGGGCCATAATGGTCTTCCCAAGTACCCTAGGCACTCAAATGACATGGTGGTTAGCATGTGCATGGATTATGTTATATAGATCAGGCCTAGGAAAGTTAATTTAAGCCTATAATCAAGTATTTGAGAAGGATTTTCATATAACATGAGTTTTTGAGGATATAAAGGGTCATAAAGTTCCCAAATAACATTATATCAGTCACCTATAAGAGATTCCCTAATTGGTTACTCTTGTAGATAGACATGGGTGTCTAAATGAAGGATTGTATGCATGTAAAATAGGGTAAATAGATTGATCGAGACAACATATATAATATAAAGGGATTCATGGGTGATATTAATGTTGAGATTATTTTATAGGTACCTCATAGCTCTAGGTTAAGAACAATACTTATAAACCCTACACTTATGCTTATTGATCTAGTATCCCCATTGAGACAGTACCACTAAAAGGTCATAGTAGAAGAAGAAATAAGATCAAATTAAAACTTAAACCTTCATGGGAATGATCATCATGATTCTTTAGATGTTTATTCCACTTTGAGTTATAGGGGAAATGTCATAGTTGGTCATTCTATCCTAAAGACACCTAGATACTACTTAGAATGCATGTTTCTTACTTGAGAGGCAACTTCATAAGCTCATAACTATACATAAATTTGGCATGGATGTTGAGAATTTCATGAGAGGTAAGGGTATTTTTATAAAATATTTCATTGTAATTGGTTCAAAGGTTAAGGCTCCAACCTATATAAACCATTGTTAAGAATCTTAGGCACTTTTAAACCCCCTAAAACCCTAATAAGGACCCAACTAGAAATATTTAAGATAAAATGCATATAGAAGACTTTAATCACTTGGAAAACACTTGGGTCATGAATTACACTCAAATAAGGTTGTTTTCATGTTACTTTTCTATATGGATAGTGTACTAACACCTTTATAAATTATAAGTTTATAAAGATTTGAGTAAGAGATGAATTGTAAAAATTGGTTAGGATTTTATAGTCATTAGAGGGGATGGTTTTAGGCTTGTTTCATCCTATAAAATAATGAAGTGTTCACTTATCTACCTATAATTTCTTCTTCCAACCTTCACCAATTATCTAGTCTATAGAAGCTAGTGAAGATGGCCTAGTCATCTAAGTGAAGTGAGATTACAAGCATGGACTTATTGAAAGGTATCGATACTATTATTTTAGGTTGATTCAAGTTAAAAAAATTTAACTCATATAGTTTTAATTGCTAGTTCAATTCTCATAATCATCCAAAAAGTGAATGAACAAGAGACTAGGATATTAGTCCATAAGACCTACTTAACCAATAAAGTGAAGATTCTTATAGGAGTATAAAGTTGATATGGATTTGATGTTCCATAGTAAGAAATATGTAACTTCCATTTGAGGTGAGTATACTCCATATTAATGAGCATCATTAAGGATTTTGGGTGGTTTATTGAACATGACCAATGTGCAAATAAGGGTAGCTACTTAATACCTCATGGAGAAGGCCTAATTATACATCTTTCAATAATTATTAACTGAAGAAAAGGAAGGGAGTTGACTAAGGATGGCATGAATGGACCCTTTATGAATGAAATCTTTCTAAAATTAGACCCTAAATGCTCCAAAGATATCATTCAATGCACTAGTCAACCAATCAATGCATAATGGGGTGTAGAAGACTATTGTAACTATTTCATGATCATTATGGCCCCTTCATGACCAGTTATACACCAAGATTCCTTCTTTTATCTTATACATAACTTTATATATTTAGTAATTGAGTCTTTTTTTATGTCCTTTAGTTGGGTGTATCAAAGCTCTACCAAAGTCATATCTTAAATCTTAAGGAGTCAATACAAAAAAGGAATGTTGTAGACTTATTATCAGAATTACTATGTATTATGGTTATTGAATTTAAGAAAACTATGATGTTCATCTTCTTTTGAATGTCCTATCTTTCACATAATGTTATACTATCTTCTTATGCAAGTGATATAAAGTGTTGATAGGTGGTAGTTTAATTGAAGAGTGAGTTGATTGGTAGTGTCTCATGAAAACCTTCATTCCTTTTATTGCAAGTGACAAACCTTTCACATAACCTCCATATGAAAAACTCATGTTTAGGACTATGTTAGGAAGCCTATTTAGTTACTTGTCTTTCATTATATTCACTAATGTGTTTGAACATCAGTTAAGAGAGGATAAGTGAATATTGGTATATCACCACCCTTAGAGTATGTCTTCTTTTCATGTTTTCATTTTATCCCTTTTAATCTAATATTATTATACCTTAGGAATAGATATTAAGTTGATATTTTAAAGTATATATCCACATAAGGTAGATATTTGGTCTTATTACAAGTCACCCACAAATTTCAGGCAAATCATATTTTAGTCTAAGTTGGAAGAATAATTGAAATATCTCCTTTAATGGGTGAAACTTGGGTTAGTAATGGGAATAAATAGAAGTAATGCTCCATTTGAAACAACAAAATTTAACTTCTACGAAGGATAACATTTATTTAATCAAGTTTTAGCTAATTAGATTGGAGATAAAGCCAAGGTAGACAATCTAATTATAGCCCATATAAGGGCTAAAATAGGGGAAGTTAGTGATGAATTATAAGTTGGAAGAGAAACCCATCTACCATATCAACCATCGTAAGGGGATATTGGTCAAAATATAGCTCTTAAGACTCTACCAAATCATAAATTTTAAGAAGAGAGAGGGAAAAATCATAAAGGTTCATTCATACCTCAATTCACACAAACTCTAAGTGGTATTGTTTATCCTAAGTTGTATTCAAAAGCTTCCAACTCTATATTAGCATTTTGGATCAAATGAAGAAGGCCTATGTTACCATGCATATGTGGGATACCTTGATCATTCTAAGACAAAATTATTTTCTCCAGGAAGAGCTATCTAAACTCCACATTTTGGATAAGTAGGCAAAAAAAGGCGGGTATAGTCCTAACCAATACCAATTAGCCTCATGAGTCTCAAGAACCCAAGGTAATCAATCCCCCTCCTTTCTATATTTATGTCATTATATATGATTACCTAGTACATAATTATATGATAGATAGTGGGGCTATTACTTCTATCATGCTTAAGTCTATAGTAGATAATTTGGAGCTAAAGTATGAACATGATGCTAAAGGGGTTTTACAATTAGATGGGTATCCTACTAAGACTATTGGTATCCTTAAGGATTTGAAAATTGTCTTGGTTTATTTTCCTAATTTCACTATATCTCATGATGTGGTATTGATTGACCTCCCTCCTTAATTTTCCTTATGCTTGTCTAGGGAGTTCATTACCATTATAGGGGGATATATTTCCTCTAACTCATCCTATATGGTTTTTAGGACTAGGTATGGAACAAATGTCACCATAAGGTATGAACCTATCTATAGGTTCCATTTAGATCCTTACATGCCCAATTTGTCTAATGTAAACTACACTATCATAGATGAGAATGAATACCTCAATGACCAAGATGCCATTGAACCACTTAAAGGTTTATCATATTTGCTTCTTGATGAATGGTTAGTAGATAACCATGGCCATGATTTGTATAAGATCATCAAATATTTAGGTTTGGGTGTATATTATATGCATAAAAAATAGGTTATCATACAAACTCTCACTATCCCAAGCCAAGATCATGAAGGAGTATAGAGTTTGTTCTTTGATGGTGATAGGTGGAAGTGTGGTAAGTGCCATGCTTATATCTCAATCCAAACAAAGATACTCTTTTTTCCTAAGGTTTCAATTATATTTCACATGCAACACAATAGAGTATGAGGCACTCATCCATAGGATATAATGGGAAAGAAAGGGAGGCATAAATATCCTACAACCCATGGGAGATAGTGAGTTAGAAGTGTATCTAGTAAGAGGTTATAATAAATTCAAGAATCCACTCTTGAAGGAATACAAACATATGTTTTGGGACCTCTTAGAAGACTTTGAGGCCTTTGACATTTTCTCTATTCTTAAAGAGGCAAATCATCATACAGACCACTTGGAAGCCATAAGAGCACAATATGATATTAAAATTGGGGTTAAGGACATAAAGGAAGAGTCCTAAATCAATGTGGTATATATACCTTTAGTACTTAACAATGATATTAGATAGTAGGTGTTTGAAAATGATAATTATATATCATGCTTCTTACATTAGGAGGCATAATTTTGCTCAAGAAACCAAGGTAGATTGTAATAGTAGTATGGGGACCATATTATCTAATTGAGGATAAATAAGTTACCTAAGAGATTGGTGACATTATAAAATATATTCATTGAAAATTATTAGTTAAGGAAAGACAAGGTTAGCATATTCACAAAGGAAGATCACTATAAGGAGGTCATCATTTTCAAAGATAGGCTACTCAAACTAAGAAAAGTGAACACCAAAGAGGAGAAGGTAACCTTAATAAATTTATGTCCAGAATTTGTAGACATATTTTCTTGGGAGTATCATGAATTTAATATGTTTAACCATAGTTTTTTTTAGCATACCATAAATTTGGATGTAAGTGTTAAGTATGTGAGACAAAAACAAAGACTAGTCAACCCCAAGATTGATATCCACATGAAGAGAGTGTTGACCAATATAATTTAATCCAAAATTATCTTCCCCATCAAAACACTTTTCATGGATGGTTAATATTGTGCATGAAAGGAATAATAATGGGGAAATAAGGTTATTTTTAGACTTCATATATCTCAACAAGGTGTCACTAAGAGACCACTACCACTTTCCATTCATGTATTATATTATTTAAAATGTTATATATTCAAAATTATTCTCCTTACTTGATGTATATTAAAGGTACAATCAAGTGTTAGTGAAGGAGGAGGACCAACAAAAAAGTGCCTTCACAACTAAGTGGGGTACTTATGCTTACAAGAAGATTCCCTTTGGACTATTGAAAGAAGGGGCCACCTTCTAAAAGAAATTAGATGTATCCTTACAATGAAGCATCAATGATATCATTATCATATACCTTGATGAAATCAAATTATTCTCTAAAGACCCTAGAGATCATTTTACATACTTGACACCAGTGTTTGATAGTTGTAGGTAGTATGGGGTCTCTTTGAATCCCAAAAACTATATTTTTGTAGTCCATGAGGAAAGACTTCTAGGATATGTTGGATCAAAATAAGGCCTCTCTATATACCATAAGAGGATAAGAAAAATCATTTATTTATCTTTACCCAAACATAAGAAAAGACTATAGAGTTACTTGGGAAAAATCAAATTTATCATAAGGTTCATACCTAAATTTGCAAAATTGGTAAGGCCTTTATCCTCATACTCAAGAAACATAAAGAGTTTTCATGGAATAAAGAAGGGGAAAAAGGATTGAATACATCAATAAATCCATTTCCAAAAATCCCACCCTCCTCAACCCTAATTTTTCAAGGAACTTCTTCTTATGTGCCTTTTCAACTCATGATATTATTTATGCCATACTTATGCAGCAAAATACTGATGGTTTTGAGCAAACCATAGCCTTATTTAGAAAAGAATTGGAGAGGTATGAATAATGTTATAAATTTGTGTAAAAACATGTACTTTAAGTCATTATAGGTCTCAATAATATCAGACACATGGTGTCTAATAACAAAATCTATCATTGTAGTCCAACCTAACATTTAATACTTGATCCTTAGTAAAGACTTGAGTGAAAAGAGAGTTGGTTGGGTGACAAAATTCATGGAATATGACATATAAATCAAGGTCAACAAGTTTTCTAGGTGTAGGGTACTATTTGAATACCTTTAAATATATGTAAAGGAGGATAAGGAAGTGGTTTTACCAATGCAAAGTGATTAACAAGTAGTTACACCTACATCTGCTTCTAACTGGAGTCAAGACATGATATTAATTCAAATGGTAGAATGTCATATATGCCTAAATATGAAAATAATGAGCTAATTATAATTTAAATATATTCCCTATGTATTTATTGATGGGATACTCTTCAAAAAGGACCTTGATGGCATGCTCTTGAGGTGTGCATAAACTAGACAAAATGATAAGATCCTAGATTAATTTCATGATGGGCCTGCAAGAGGCCACTTTGTATCTAAGACCATAGATTCAAGGATCATAGGAGTATGATAATTTTTTACATGTTTTTTTAAGGAATCTCATTCTTGGGTTAGGAGGTGCCAAAAATGTGTTATGTTCATAGGAAACCAAAGACTAATTATCTTGCCTCTCAAGCCTATTTAAGTGGAGAAACTCTTCATGTAGTGTGGCCTAGACATTGTAAGTACGATTAATCCAAAATAAAGTTTAGGAAATAAGATTGTCTTTAATTATATACAATAATTTAATAGGTGGGTAGAGGTATTCTTACTTAAGGAGGCAAATTAGAACATAGTTTTGGAGTTTTATGATAGTCTAGTGACTAGATTTAGGGTCCCCTCTACCATCATATCATATAATGCACTAGCCTTAAATATAAAAAGTGTGATTTAGTGGGATATTGACCATGATATATACCTTATATATTCCTATAATTACTATCCATATGCAAATGGACTTACAGAGTCCACCAAATAGAATTTGATTAGGATCCTAAGGAGAACTATGGAAGATAACCAAAGGGAGTGACATACCAAGATAAGGAAAAAATTGTGGGAAGATAGGATAACTAATAATAGGGATACCATCCATTCACAATATATATTTATCTATGTAAATGATTCAAGGCTTCCCATATCACTTGGGCTACTTGCCTTGAAACTTACACACCAACTTAAACTCATCAATAATGATGATATGGAGGTAATAATGAATGAACTAAGGGAGATTTAAGAGACAAGGGATGATTTTATGAATGAAATGTGGTCCAATATATATTAGGTCAAGATATCATCTGAAAATAGATATTATTCAAAAACCTTCCAATAAGGTGACATTGTACTCATGTGTATGAAGACCATGCCAATCCAGGTAAGCATTCAACGTTTGATAGTCTGTACAGTGGACCATATGTTATTAATAGCCATAAATAAAACAATTACTTATAATTTTCCAACCTAAGTTTTGAGGATATCCCTATCCCTATCAATGGGATATTCCTAAAAAATTGTTATTAGGAATCACACAACCATCTTTGTACATAGTAGTTAGGTTTCTTTCTTCCAAGTGGTGTAGTACATGCCTTGTTAGTTGATTGATTGATTGTGTTATTATTTATTTATATTATGTATATTTTTTTGTTTCATTTATTTATTTTGTGTATATTATGGAGCTTTTTTCATCCTTTAAGGTCTTCAAGATGTTGATCATGAAGTGACAGTTCAATCAAAGAGTCTTCATCTAGACATGAGTGATATGAAAAAAATCTTGGGTCCTCTTGATGAACAAGAAGGTCAAGCCTTTAGAGTTAATAGTAATGTTGAAATATTTATTCCATTATTCATAGAAAGGATTTAACCTATGTCTTGAGTACCCAAGCTCACCATTGTAACCCTTCCCATATCTCTCGAGGTGTCAAGGCAATCCAAAAAGGGATCATTGGTCATCATGTCAAGGAAACATGTTCAAGTGTTTTGTCATATCAAATAATACCATGGTTTCCATATAATCACTCTTATAGAGATCATGTCACCTTCCCTCTCTATTTTAGTTATGTATAAGGATCCATAATAGGCCTTATGGTGGTCTTAATATTCCAAACTTACTCATATATAAGATGACCCAATGTTGCATCTTATGACCTATCATGAACTCATCAAAGTATGTTTAAATATTGAAATGTAGTGCAAGATAATAGGGTTAAATATGATATAAATATTATTTGTTAACCTTGTTTAGGTATTTATCATGTTATTAAGGTCCTTTGGATAGACATTAAGGTACTTATTATAAGACCTTAACTTGAGATCACATTCGTTACCTTTAAAAGGTATGTTTAACCATAGAATGATGGTATTTTAAACCCAAAAACAAAAATAATACCATAAATCATGCCTTAAAAGACCTCCATGATTACCATAATACCATGATCAAATGTTTATATAAACAAAGGGATGTCTTTTCATAAGTCAAAGGCTTTATTATCCACTAAAGGGGCCCACACATGGGAAATAATGGATCTTCAACATACCCATACATAATTCATGATATTAATTTAATTTTTACCCCTTTTTTCCCTCCTCATACCCACCAATAAGATTTGAAGTCCTGAAAACCTAAGAAAATGCAAGAAACTAGTGTTCTACAAGAATTTTCAACCAAGTATAGATTTTTATAGTACAGTCATGGTTAGAAATAATTAGTGATATATAGAGGGGATTTAGTATAGGAATAAATTGATAGAATAAAAGAGTTTCAATCAATTAAAGATAAATAACTAACCCCTCCTTCCCATCATCCTCTTTACTAGCCATGGATAACACCTCTGGTTCTTGTTCAATATTGGATATGAGAGAGAAAATAGTTACTTGAGATATTGGACAAAGGAAGGGGGTATAATGAAATTTTGATCCTTGGAATTATTTTTTATAATGGTTACTTTTCCTTCATTAATAATAGTTAATAAATTGGGGTAGTCAAATTGATCTTCTACATCCACATGGGGTAAAAATAAAATGGTTTTAGGGCATTTTTATCTTGTTTGATGAAACTAATTATTATACACATCATATAAACTATATCAAGGTCATTAAACTTCATTTTACACCCATTTTTCACATGTGTGAGCCTATGGGAGTAATAAAAAACCAAGTTAACATAAGCTATAAACTACAATCAATGTTTCCTTAATGAGAAAAAACATCCAATGCACATATCTCAGAATGGCTAGTGGTTTGAGGTCTTTATGATGGTTTCTTGAAGTTATTCAGATCTTATTAGATCCTTATTATAAGTGGATTTATCATATGATCATTTTCACCTCCCAATACTTTGCCTTCAAATGGGACTACCTACATATTTGAATCTCATTGCAAATGTAAACTGAGTGTACATGATAATGGCTATTTGTGGTCATTATAACACAATCGAGTAGTAGGAAGTGTTGTATTCATGTATAAGAGTCCCTCTTATTATTCCTACTATATACACACCCTATATTTTTCAAAAATAAATATTTGATGCCATAGATATGACCCTATCATGAAATCTAAAACCATACTAGGGATCTAGTTGATTAATAGTATATTTAGATACATTTTTTTTTAATATGAAATGATAATGATTAGTTGATGAATTAATATTTATGTTTCTAAGTGGTTTCAAAAATCATGGTGGAATAATGAATAAAATGTGCATATATATCTTTGAATGTGATCAATTATTTTTATTTTTAGTATAGTTCAATTTTAAGATAGTTTCAGTTGAGAAATAATCTTCTAGTTTTAATAGTTTAAACATAGTATGATGATTCTCTAATTTTAATAGATGATTTGATTACTGGTTCAAAAAAAATAATGGTGATAGATGCATGATTATTTCATTCTAAAAGTACTATATTTGAAAATCAATATATAGACTATTCTGAAGGTACAAATCAGATTAAAGGCTCAATTTTACTTATTATGATATGATGGACATTAGAATATTAGTGTGTTTAAGATTATTTGGTGATGTTTTTAAAAAAATTAGGTCTATATTTCTTATTTTATGGTTTTATTATTTTGTCCAATGATGCATATCTTGATAATTATTCTATGTTTCACAAGTTCTAAAGTCTTATTTGATATACTAAGTTAAGACATTTTCATTTTCAAGATCCAAGCTATTATTCAAAAAAGAAATTATGAGCTTTTTAAATATAGAGGGCATTATATTGTCTTTATGTCCATAGATATTTGTGTGATGGAAAGCATTAGGACATTAGACTTGTTTCATAGAATAATTTTAATGGCATAAGGTGTTCTTTAAAATCCTCACATATTTGTTTCAAAAGACTTAAGATTTTCTAAATGGTTTAGAAGACTTATCACATGGACTTAAAATCCTTCAGGTAATGACCTTAGGTCATTGACATTTGTTAAAGTTTATGGGTCCATCATGGAATATGTTTGTTTTTATAAGTATAAGTTATGTTTTTGAAGAACCTTTAATTTGAATATTAAGCATTTTCATTAACTTGATGGTATGTTGAGTTGGTGTTTGGTTGGAATTTGAGCCATCATGGTAAGGTTTTCACAAACATTTACTTCATATCATATCTCTTATGCTTCAATATTAACATGAATATTTGGTGGTAATACAATTTAATGTGATTCATAACTACCTCAATTTATGGAGGATGGTTAAGTTTTAGCATGAAGTTTTAGTTATAGCTAGTTTTTTTTATGCCGATAAACAAAATAGCAAGGTTACTAAGTAAAATTTTAGTAAATTATAACCAATGATATTTGAACACCTCACTCAGTTAGTTATGGTGAGGAGGTGGTGGATATAAGTTTTTGGTTTCTTGGTTTTTTTTTAATTTTTTGCAAGCCCAGGCATGGAAGCGATTCTCTGGATAGTTGGGTTTCGAGTTGCAAAGAAAATTTTTGGTGAAGGATATTAGGTAAAAGGTCTTAAGGTGTAGATATAGGTATGTTTCAAATAGTTTTAATATATTTGTGGTGATTTTGAATCAATTTGTATTAATGTGAAAGAAATTATTTCCTTAGTTGTATGAATGGAGTATTTTAGTTTTCATGCACATTCATAAAACTATGAGTTATTATTTTGAATGGATTTATGAATAAATATTTATTATGGATTGAGGAAATTTTGTAAATCTAACTACATGAATTCATTTCAAAAGTTACAAATGAATTTATTAGGTGTATTTAGGAAATTTATTACTTGAATGTTGGAAATATTATTGATTATGCATAAGTTTGGAAATAATTCTAGGAATAATGAAGGTCCAAGTTTTCTCTATTTTAGTTGAGAGTTTTATGATACTTGAAATTGTGATGAAAGGGTTCTACATGTTGTTTTTTTTAATACATGGTCCCACAATTTTTCCTGTGCTTCAATATTTTGGAAGATAATAGGTGCTTAACATGCAAAATAAACTTTCTATCTTGATTTGTTCTAGGTATTTAAACTAATATGTTGAAATTTTGGGTACATGATATGAATGAATCTTGGGAATGTTTATTTTATGAACTTTTGAAAAATGATTATAGCACATGAAATTATTTTTTTCTAATCTTGGTGAGATTAGTCACATGCATAGTTTGGAATTAGTTCAGTAGATGGTTTCTGTGGGTTTTCGTTATATGAGTTGACAATTTGTTTTTGACATGAATAGTTGTGTTTTAAGGGGTTTTTTTTAGTTTTTTATTTAAACTAGACAAAATCTAGAAGGCTATGGATAGTTTATATCAAGATTTGAGATTTAATTTTCTATTTTGTTTGATATAAGGTTTTCTCAAGATTTTTGAAAAGGGTAGTCTGGAGTAATTATGAGAATCATATTTTCAATAATATGGCTAGATTCTATCCATATGATATATATAATTTGAATTTGTATTTGAAAGAGAAATTTGCATGAATAAAATAACCAATATCATTATTCTTTGATTGAAAATAAGATGACAGTCTGCATGGGTACTAAAATGTTGATGATTTTGCTTTAGAAATTATGGTGCATGCATATATCAGAGACTTTGAAGTTAAAAGAATTGATTTCAATTTAGTTATTTATTATGGATAAGGTGTATTGAAGTATCTCAAAAAATAAAGGTTTTTAGTTGATAGTTTTAAGGATATAAATTTGTTTTACATAGAGTAAATTTGAATGGATTATATAGTTGGCCATTTTGCAAATGATAGTTTGAGAAATTTTAATAATATATAGATGGATAGTTTTGAAGATTTCATTTACAAATTTTTAGTTGATATGATATATACAATGAGGTTATTGTTAGATTTGTATCTCAACATCAAAATTTATGGATTTGTTTTGAAAATGGATATAAAAATAATAATTCTCTAATGAAATCAATTGCTTTTTAGATTGGATATTTATATAAAGTTTAGGTTTGAAGAAAATAATATCAGTTTTAGCTTTTAGTTGATGTTGTCACCTTGAAAATATCCTATTGGGATTTTATATCTTCATTTTGGAATGCTCAATTTTTAGTTGATTAAATAAAGATAGGAAATTCATGGAGATATCAAGAATTTTTTGAAGTAAACAAGTTGGTTAAAGATATTATTTGATATTTTCATTTGAAAATAATGTGCTAGAAATTTTTAGTCAAGGCATTTGTTGATGGATCAGTGGGATATTTTGACAGATGTTTGATTTACATTTGGAATTTTAATAAAGTATTCTATAATTAAATTATAAAATTGTGATATTGGTTGCATCATCAGTTGATTTTTGATATAGCTAGATGATGTTAAATTTAGTTCTATTTAAATTGTTGAGAAACAATAATAAATGAAGTATTCAGTCTTGCTTCTTTTGAGAAATTTTTTGATTCTCAATTTAAATTTGTTATATTCTAGATTATATATAATGTCAGGGTGGGAGCAACCTAGATTAACTAGAAGAAATGACAATAGGGGATGGGGATAGAGTTATAGTAGTGATGTTAATCAGTCCAATCTGAATAAAAATTTCCCTAGAGGTGGTTTTTGTGAAAGTAATTTTGGTCCTAGATTTCATAGGGAAACAAGAATGTCTATACATTTTGATGTCTCAGATCTTGAATTTTGGGATATCTTAAGTAATTTTCCTGCTAACCTAACAAATAGAGGTTATAGGGGTAATAGAGGTTTCTTTAGCTATTGGTTTGGAATCCCAACTCTATCTCAAAGTATCTCATCCTACTATTTGCATAATAACCCTCAACACTTGCCACTTCAGCGTCCTATTATTGAAATATTTGAGATAATTTTTGATCCTCTTCCTACAAATTAAGCCACATAATTAAAAATTAAGACAATTCATTCTAAAATTGTTAAGAACATGGTCATTCCTTCTGATGCACCTTCTCCTTCTTGTATAGAGCCTGTTATGAAGGGTAAAGGATTAGGTGTGACTACTTCACATAGTGAACCTGTCTTGGGATCTAAAAGACTGAATTTGAGAATATGAGGCTATGCTGGTAGTAGAAAGACAATCAACATTCCACCTTCCACTATAGAAAATAGAACTATAGAAAAGAGAGATGAAATTAGTCAAATCTTGATACACCATCAAGGTTAGGATGTTGAAAAGGATCAAGCTAGAGATTAGTGATAATACAACTATCTCAAGAACAAGATTGGTATAGTTTTTTGTAATAGAGATGGATTATAATGTTTGACTTAATTAACAAGAAAAACATATAATTGAGGTGATGTATGATTCAAAGGATTATTAGATGTCTAGAGGAAGATAAACTTTGTTTCATTGTTAAACTTTTTCATGATGGAACTTGATACATTAGTTTTCAGACTTTTGATAAATTTTGGAAAATGCAACAGTTTTGAATTTTGGTATAAATATATATGCTTAAGTTATTTTGGCATGAATTTTGGATTAATATAAATAATATTTATTTACCTTTAACCTTATTTTTTATGATTTAAATATGTGTTCTATTATATTATTAATCGATGAGGGTTGCCACCTGTTAAGATTAGTACCCCTAGTCTATATTTAAATAACTTGATCAGTTAAGAATTTTAAGTCTTAATTAATCCTATTCATAACTAACATTTGTTTATAATAAATTTACTTTTTAAAAATTCAATTAGTTATCATAAACTAATAGCTAACTAAATTTAGTTATAACTTATTTTGTAACTAAGTTTCAAGGTATTAAAGGAGATCAAAGATTCATTTGAAGATAGAAGAAAAACAATAGGTATTGAGGACTTAGACATTTTTAAAAATTAATAATTCATCATTCTTATTTCTATGCAACTTCTCTAAGATAGTAAAAATCTTTCAGATAGACCTAATGGTACTTTATCTAGTAGTTGAATAATTGCTTATGTAACATAGGTATATCCATATTTATTTATCATTTAATATTAATTATCTAAAGTTTTATAAGCTTAACATATTTTGATGATTTCTATTTGTAGTCCTTTGCATAGATTCCAATTATTCAAATTGAATAATGATGAACACTTCACTATTTTGTGATGCTTCATTGATCTGTTTTGATTGTAAAGTTGTCACTCAAGTTATTGTAAAGGAAGAATGTTTATTTTATTAATAAAGTTATATTTTTATACTAAGGTGACTCTTTTTCAAGGCTCACACACACTTTGACTTAATCTATTTTAACTCTAACTTTAATACAATTTTATTTTTAGTTTTCTTTTAAATCTAGTTTTTACTTCTATCTCTTACTTCTTTTCTTAGATTGTTTTCAAGTTTCTTTTATATTTTTAGAGTTTAATTAGTTACTTAGTTTATTTCTTGTGCTTCATTTAGACTAGATAGTAATAGATATTTATTTGGAATTTATTTTTATTTTAGTTCTAGTTTAAATTTACATTCTTTTAAGTGTTTAGGATTAATATTAATTAGTTTTTAAATATGTTTAAGTTTTTTGAGTATTGTTATTTTTATGTTTAGTTTAGATTCATTGTTTATTGTTAATATTTGTTTTATATTTTATTATATTAATTTACGTTTATAATAGGTTTTTAAATTATTTTCATTCTTAAGATTTTATCTTATTCTGATTTTTTCTTTAGTTAGATTAGTTGTTTTAGTTGCTTAAGTAGTTGTTGTTTATTATGTCTCTCTTTTGATTATTTACATGATTGAATAATTTATCTTTTTATCAAATATTTTCTTTATATTTTTGGTTGTTTCTTGAAGTAAAATTGGATAATATTACAAAAAGGAAGTAAGATATACTTTGAATAAATATATATTTACTAAATCAGATTTCTGTTCTTCAGGAGATTGTCTAACTCATAGGTTTTCTCTATCGAATAGAATAGATTATAGATTTTCATATTAAATGATTCATTATTGATAAAATAAATTTATTATTGTTATAATAGAATAAATTATATTTGGTAACTTATTAATTATTTCATATAACTTATAAATACCCACTCACATCTTTAGGATTGTAGATGAACCTTTAGAACCCCATGACTAGACTGGTATGATTCCACCTTGACCTTTGTGATAGGTGAAAGGGTTGATTCACTGATGGTACAATTTTCATCATCAACAAATTTGGTGACTCTACTAGGAAAAACTCATTTATAAATCTAGTTTGATTTTAGTTTGATTTTCTTATTGCTAATGGTAATTAGAGGTTAACAACCTCCTATTATTCAACCTAGAATAGATATAAAAGATGATAAAGTTGATATTGCTTTCAATTTAATTCTTTATGCATGGTATAATCATCTTGAAAATATTCATTAGGTGATTGAAGTCATGAATCAAGAAAAAGATATTTTAGAATTTGAAATTGATTGGTATTAAAATCTTACATGTGAGACTCAATGAGACATTCTAAATTCAAATAAAAAAATTTAGTAAGGTAGATCAAGATTTTTAGATACTAATCCTAAGCCTAAAACTTATTTTCTTTATAATTCTTTTCCATTTGATGATTTTGTTTTGCCTATTGAAAATGTTGTTACAAATTTTTAATTAGATCAAGAACATCAAGTTCAAAATAATAAATCTATTTAGGTAGAAAACTACTAAAACTTCGAATGGGAGATCAACTAGTGGGAGAACAACTAGTAGTAGAGTGGAGACTAGAGGATATAATCCATAGGTTGAAAAACAATGGAAAACGAGATGATCTCACTGAAGGTGAAGATGAAACAAAGTATTAGGAAGAGCATTAGATAGTTGTAGCACCATGGATTTTTTCTAATCCAATTAATGTTGGGAATCATCCTGGTAAGTTACCTTCTCTTAAGGGATTGAATATACCAAAGGTTTTTTATGTTGTTGGAGAATCTTTAGAAGATAATTTAGAAGATTTTAAATTGGTTTATTCTATGCTGAGGAACAAGTTTCCATTGGTGCTATAAGGAGGGCCATCTTTGTGAATCTACAAGATCTTTGCTAACTTTGGTGTGTTTTGATCAAAGATTGGTGTTACCTTTACACATTTGTGTAGTTATTTGCTCAAAAATGTCAATATCACCAATATTTTTGGTCTATGACCCATATTTATGCTTCCTTTAGATAAATATCAAAATTATTTAAGGATAGATCTATAATTATGGTAAAGATAGCTTGAAATATAAAAATCTAAAGTATTTAGGGTTAAAATAGCCTATTTTGATCAAATATTGGTAGATATTTTATAGATATTAGTTTTTTTGATCTTATAGTTGTAAAGATAGATCATATTTATGTAATTGGATAGATCTTTGAGATAACTTAGTTAAAACTTGGTGTCCTTCATTATAATTTACATAAATATTTGAAAAATTTTCTTAATGCATAAGATTGATCCCTATTATTTATAAAGGTTGATTTAACACATCATATTCCAAATAGGATACAAAGTCCTCAAGCTATAATTTCCAAGAATCAAGACAAGATAACATTTAAAAATAAGAGAACCTATACTGGAACTAGGGATCCATAGGAAAGCTAGGTGAGATAAAGGTAGACATAGATGTTTGAAGTCTTTATCAACTTTACCAATCTAATGTACTCCTAAATTAAATATTCATCAAGGTATGGATTGGTATGAAGATATATTATTAAAATCCAATGTATATTTCATGACCTTCCTCGTAATCTAGAAAAATATTTGCAAACCTTTAGTCTTAGTGGTATTGTAACAACAGAAGAACATGTCCAATCCTTTAAAGTTGCATTAAGATTACTAAATGCCACTCATAAAGATGTAGCATGTAGGTTTTTTCATTTCACATTTAAGGATGATAAATATGAATGGTTCCTAAACCTACCTAAGAATTTTATAACCACTTGGGATGAGTTTAATAATATTTTCATTGACTAGTTTGGAAAAATCATCAGCCCTTGTGTCCTATAAAAATAGTTTACCACCCTCAAAATGGATACCAATAAACCTATAAGAGATTTTAATTATAGGTTATAGAAGATATAAAGTAATACCATTAACCCTTATAAAATTAATTAGGCATTAGCCTTGTAAATATACAAAAATGCTCTTGATCCCATGACTTCAATATTCATAAAGACAGATGTAGGTCCTATGAACATAGTGTCTTTAGTCTATGATGAGGTTGTGATCATTAATGACCAAATGTAACCTCAAGGTTAGATGGCTTACTCTATTCCCAACATCAATCCACATATGCCTACCTTGAATGGCTTTCCTAATAATAACTAGAATGTGCCTACTCTCAACCAACTCCCAAATCTGAACCAATTACCTCTAAGACATGTTGCTCCTAACTAGAATTTGGGGTTCTTGTATCAACATACTACCAACAAATTTAATGTAAATTATCAAATGGCCTTAGTATCAGCCACTGGTACTAATAATAACCAAGTTCATAATTCATAAACACCTAAAAATGATAATAAGTCCATTCTAAAAATGGTCCAAAAATTGAGCACTAACTTCCTTCAACAATAAAAACAATTTGGTAATAACAAAGAGAATTGTAAAAGGAAATTCTCTTTCCAAAGGTTCAATAAGACCAATAAAAAGTTCAATAATGATATTTTACAAAAAATAAGAATAATATACCATCTTCTAAAATGAAGACTATAGATATTAATCTTATTGATATTGCTTTGCCTGATTATTATAGAGTCCATTGTACTACTAATCATGGAGAGATTGATTGCATTGAGTTTTGTAAAGTATTTGAAGCATTTAAAAAAGAGTTAGACACTTTTGAGGTAGTATCTAAAAAAATAATGGTGTAGGTAGTTCAACATCCAACCCTATTGACCAGACCTTCATGGTGGAAATTTTTGATTTCCCCTTCCAATAAGATAATGAACTTGATGATGTTCTTGAAGAATTTATGACTTCTAGTAGTTCTTAAAGAAGACATGTCCTCTAAATAAAAAAGAATATAGGTAGCCTTTGACTAATTCTATTCCTCCAAAAAACTTTGGTACTCCTTCAAATACCACTTTAGATAATAATCTAGAGCATCTAAAGGGAGTATTTCTAAACCCAGGATTGATACTTCTAATTCTTTGAATAGGACTAGTTATAATGTTGTAGAGGACATGAAGAAAATTATTAAATATAATATTACTTCGTAAAAACTAACAAAAATCACATAAAAAAGCTATCTATTGATGGAATCCTTGTCCAAGAAATCTAGCAAGATGTCCAAGACTAATAATGTAAATATAGCTATGTATAAAGCTAAAACAGAGTCCCCACACTTCTTGTTTATATTTAGAATGTTTGGTGAGAACTTGCATAAATATTTTTTGGATTTTAGTGCCTCTATAAATATCATGAATGTAGGTGTTTGTAAGAAATGCAGTTTAACTCCCCTTAAGTCTGATAGGTTTATCACCCAATTAGATAAGTCCAGGGTCCAAGTAGTTGGGGAATTGTTAAATGTCCACATGCAACTAGATTTTGAGTCGAGAGTCCAAAAATTTATAGATATCCAAGTGGTAGATATCCCTAATGTATATGAACTGATTTTAAGAAGAGAATGGACAAAGGCTTTAAATGTATATTTGTCCATATATTTTTCACACTTGTGACTAACTTCGAAAGGAATTCCCAACTAAATTAGATTTTAAAGGGATTCTAGAATGAAACACATGATTATTGAATATAATTTTATCAATGAAAGGGTTAACATAATTGATTCTAATTTAGGAGTTTTCACCCTGAAAACTACCAAGGTATGTGATCCTAAAGCTTCTCATGTTGTTCTTGGGTTATGAAATATGCATTTTGATAGGGCTATGTTTAAATATATATTTAGAGTGGGAATTAATCTAATTAATCATATTGGTAATAAATATCATGCCTCTTATAGGCTCTAGTTTCCATGCACCTATAACCTTACAAAATATGAGTCTCTCATCTTAGGTTTATAATTTGCCATCAAAAACAAATTCAAGGAACCATTAGTTTATGGTGATTCTGAATTAGTAGTCAATAAAATAAGAATTAAGTATTAGTGTAAACTATCATACCTCAAGACGTACAAATTTAGAGTCTAGGATCTAGTGGAATCTTTTGATGCCTTCAATATTGCTTCTATCCTGAGGAAGGAAAATAAAGTTATTGATGAGCTAGTTTCTACTGTAACTAGTCTCATGCCTGACCAAGATTAACCAAAATTTAGCATTGATTTGATACCTTAACATTTCATCATTGATAATGTAAACCATCTGTAAGTATTTAGTGATGACTAATAGATCTTGAACTTCATGACTAGTTATAGAGTATTTGAGGCCCAGATCATTGATGAAGCTGATGAAACCACTCTTGAGAACAAATATGATGGAAAATTAATTTATCTAAATGAAAAAAAGATCCCCAAGGGTGTTGGGAATCAACCGACAATTTGATTACACTTATGAAACCAATAAACCGTGGAATTAAAATCAGATAGATAAGTAACTAGAATGATAAATAGCAAAGAACAAGAGAACAAGAAACCACCCTGAAAACTTGTATTAAACTCTTTACATAAAGAATACAATTGAAGAAACTTCTTTCTTCCACACCTCTCTTAGATGTACAAATCTCTCTCTAGATATCTTTCCCTCAAGAGCTCTCTCTCTCAAGTACAATCAACTCCAACAACCTGGAATGATTCACCTATACAATTATGTACTATTCTTCAACATTCACATTGTTCTACAATAAGCTAAGAAAATCTTTCCTACATATAGAATTAGGAAACTTGAGCATGCATTTACAACCAACAGTTATGCCTCTTGAACAAGGGCTCTAAAAATAGTCTTATTAATAATAGAGACGCAGACTTAAGACTACAACTTAATCTCATCATGAAAACACTTAGTTCTATCCTCGAAAATAGCTTTCTAGATGCATAGGTAACTGACGCCGATTCCTTCTTGGTTACCTCTGACTGACATCGGCCGATCCCTGCCAACATCAGCATCTCTTCAACTGCTCCTGATCGATGTTAGTCACTCCTGACTGATGCCGGTGACTATGTAAACCTGCAACTTTGGTAATGCACTCCTTTGTGAAGCTTTTAGGCTCCACACCTTAACAATCTCCCACTTGGAGATAAATAGCTGCACCAGTACCTGTACAACAACATCTTCTAGCTCCTCCATCTTCAACTCAATCATGAAGACCAATAGAAGTTCAATGAAAATTTAACTTCTCCTTTGTAACCAGCTTGGTTAACATATCAGCAGGATTCTTATCTGTATGTATTTTCTCCAGCTTCAACTCACCATCCTCCAATACCTATCTTATGAAGTGGTACCTAAGCTATATATGCTTTGTTCTTAAATGAAAGGCTAAATTTTTAGCTAAATGAATGGCACTCTGACTATCACTATATAGTCTGCAACTCTCTTGCTCCTTTCCAAGCTCTTCCATGAACCATGTCATCCATATCATCTATTTGCTAGCCTTTGTGGCAGCAATATACTCTGCTTCTGTAGTTGACAAGGAAACAACCTTCTACAACTTTGATATCTAGCTAACCGTCATTCCACCAACAGTGAAAACATATCCTATGGTGATTCTCCTGCCATCCAAATCACCTGCCATATCTGAATCTACATAGCCATGTAGAGAAGTATCTGAACCTCCATAACACAAATGCCTACTGGTGGTTCCTCTCAGATATCTAAGAATCCACTGAACTACTTTCCAATGTTCCTTCCTTGGATTGGCCATATACTTACTTAAAACTCCCACTGCTTGGGCAATATCCGGTCTAGTACACACCATTACATACATTAAACTCCCTACTTTGGAAGAATATGGAACTTTACACATGTACTCTACCTCATCATGTGAATTAGGACATTGTTCTTTACTCAACTTAAAATGTCCAGCCAAAGGTGTGCTTGTGCTTACCGGTTTAGCATCCTGCATATTGAACCGTTTCAACACCTTGTTCACATAATCCTCTTGAGACAAAATCAACCTATGATTTTTCTTGTCCCTCTTAATGCTCATGCCAAGGATTTTCTTTGCTGCTCCCAAATCCTTCATGGCAAATGTTTAAGCTAGTTTCACCTTAAGCTCAGAGATATCCTGCATGTGTGATCCTGCAACTAGCATATCATCTACATACAACAACAGAATAATATATCTACCATTATCCAATCTCTTAAAATACACACAATGGTCAGATTGAAACCTATTGTAGCCATGGTCAGTCATAAACTTGTCAAATCTCAAATACCATTGTATAGGAGCTTGCTTGAGGCCATACAAGCTTTTCTTCAATCTGCACACTAACTTCTCCTTACCCTTGACCTGAAATCCTTTAGGCTATTCCATATATATTTCCTCACCCAAATCTCCATGAAGAAATTTTGTCTTAACATCAAGCTGCTCAAGATGCAAATCCTCAATAACAACTAAAGACAGTAGAGTCCGTATAGAAGTCATTTTAATAATAGGAGAAAAAATCTCACCAAAATCAATACCTAGCTTTTGTGCAAATCCTTTCACTACCAACCTGGCCTTATATCTCATCTGTCCATTCTCACCTTCTTTTAACCTGTAGGTCCATCTATTCTTTAGTTTCCACTTACCAACTGGCAACTCAACCAAATCCCATGTTTGGTTCTCTTTCAAGGACTCCATCTCCTCAACCATGCCATGCTCCCATTGACTCTTGGACTCCACCTGTAATGCTTCTTCAAAACTCTCTAGTTATCCACCATCAGTTAGCAATAAATAGAATAATGAAGGAGAATATCTAATTCGAGACTTACTTACCCTTTTTGACCTTCTGATGGGTGTCTGAAGCTCATCCACAACACGCTGTCTACCCAAATTCTCTAACAGTGACCGACCTTAGTCACCTCCAGACCTGTTACTGGCTGACACCGGTTCTTCTTGACTGACGTCGGTACCTGTCCTGCCGACATCAGTCTCTGTATGACCAACATTGGTTTCTGTCCTGTTGATGTCAGTTTTTACCTTGCCGACGTCGGTCTTTGTGTTTTTCTGCAAGTGATTATTTCTTTCTCCTGTGAGCTCATTTTAGACCGTCACCTCGTCCAATTCTCCATTGCTTTGCCCAGATTGATTCAACTTCTTCAGATGATCACTATACATCACTTTTTCATTGAAAACAACATCACGGCTCCTAATTATCTTGTTAGTTCCTAGATTCCAAAACCTGAAACCGAAATCATCTGAGCCATAGCTAATAAATGTGCACCTCATAGACTTAGCATCCAACTTCTTTCTATTTTCCTTATCAACGTGCACAAAGGCTTCACAACCAAAAACTTTGAGAAAAGAGAGATCTACCTTTTTACCTGTCCATGCCTCTTCTAGAATTCCACAATCCAGTGCTGTACAGGGTCCTCTATTAATCAGGTATACTACAGTGTCAACAGCTTCTACCCAAAACTCTAAGGGCAAACCAGCATGCAATCTCATACACCTTGCACGCTCCATTATTGTTCTATTCATCCTTTCAGCAATTCCATTCTACTGAGGTGTCCTTGGAACCATCCTTTGCCTATGGAGTCCATGCATCTAATAATAATCTCTGAACTTATAGCTGCAGAACTCACCACCATTGTCAAATCTCAGGCACTTCAATCTTCTGCGTGTTTCATTCTCAACCATGGCTTTCCAAATCTTAAAAGTCTTAAATACATCAGATTTCTTCTTAATACAATAGATCCATACCTTTCTTGTAGCATCATTTATGAACATAACATAGTACTGTGATCCTCCAAAAGAAGCTACTTAAGCTGGTCCCCACACGTCTGTGTGAACAAGCTACAACTTATGCTTCTTCTTTATTGACACAGTCTTGATTTAACTCACTCTCTTCTGTTTTCCAAACACACAATGCTCAAAAAATTCTAGATCTATGCTTTTCAAATCTGAAAGATCACCTTTAGACTTAAGAATTGACATCCCCTTCTCACTCATGTGGCCAAGCCTTGAGTGCCACAATTTTGCATCCACATCTGAAGTAGATAATACAGAAGGAGAATTGTTAGTAACACAATTACATAAATAGAGAGTACCTACTCTCTTACCTCTAGCCATGACAAGTGCACCCTTGGTAACCTTCCAAGATTTAGCTGTGAGAGTTATTGTACAACCCTCATCACCTAACTTTCCTATAGAAATCAAATTCCTCTTCAAGTTAGGAACATACATAACATCTCTCAACACCCATGTGTTGCCATTCTGCATTTTCAGTTGCACTTTACCTTTGCCAATAATTTTACAAGGCTCATCATCCCCTAAGTACACTATTCCAAAATCTCCATGGATATAGTCACTAAAATATTCTCTATTAAGGGTATCATGAAAAGATGCACCAGAATCTAACACCCAAGATTCTATATTATTATGCAAAGAGAATATTAAAGAATCTTGTGCAATACCTACAACCTTTGCTTCTTCTTTTCCTTTGTGATGATTGTCCTCCTTAGGCTTTGACCAACAATCTCTACTTATGTGCCCCATCTTTCCACAGTTCCAGCATTGTGGCTTCCTGCCATTTCTGGATTTGGATCTACCTCTCACCTTAGACTTAGATCTTGATCTCCTCTTGCTCTTCTCTTTTTTCCTTCCCCTACTCTCAAAAATTAAAGTGTTCCCTAATGTTTCCTCTGTGCGTTTCCTATGAATTTCCTCATTCAAGATAACACTAACAACATCTTCTACTTTTAAAATATTTGAAGTAGATGCAGTATTACAAACTACCATTACTAAGTTATGCCAGCTTTAAGGTTAAAAACATAATATTAAAAGAGCTTTAATTTCATCATCAAACACAATATTGATTGAACTTAATTGATTTAAAATTCTATGGAAATCATTCAGGTGATTAGATACAGATCCACCTTCTTGCATATGCAAATTAAATAACTGCTTCATAAGATATACCTTATTAGAAGCTGAGGGTTTTTCATACAAATTTGCTAAAGTAGTCATCAACTCTACCATTATTTTTGCCTGTGATAAATTAGATATCACATTAGATTCTAGACTCAGTCTTATAGACCCCAGAGCCTTTCTATCAAGAACTTCCCATTCTTCATCATCCATGTCTGTGGGCTTCTTTGCAATCCCACCTAATGGTAAGTATAGATCTTTCTGATACACATAATCCTCTATCTGCATTCTCCAATGTTGATAATTTTTGCCATTAAACTTCTCCATTCTCAGTTTACTTTCTTCTGCCATTGCTTCTCCCACTCAAATAGAAATCCCTGCAGAAACCCCTATGAGTAACCTGTAATCAATACACACTACACAGATTTGAACCACCTATTAGTGAACCTGAGCTCTGATACCACTTGTTGGATATCAAGCTCTAAAACCTACAACCAAGCTCTGATATCACTTGTTGGTATCAATCTCTAGATCCTGCAACCAAGCTCTGATACCACTTGTTGGGGATCAACCAACAATTTGATTACACTTATGAAAGCAATAAATTGTGAAATTAAAATCAGATAGATAAGTAACTCAAGATGCAAATCCTCAATAGCAACTAAAGACAGTACAGTCCATATAGAAGTCATTTTAACAATAAGAGAAAAAATCTCACCAAAATCAATACCTAACTTTTATGCAAATCCTTTCACTACTAACCTGGCTTTATATCTCATCTGTCCATTCTCACCTTCCTTCAACCTGTAGGTCTATCTTTTCTTCAGTGTCCTCTTACCAGCTGGCAACTCAACCAAATCCCATGTTTGGTTCTCTTTCAAGGACTCCATCTCCTCAACCATGCCACGCTCCCACTGACTCTTGGACTCCACTTGTAATACTTCTTCAAAACTCTCTGGTTCTCCACCATCAGTTAGTAATAAATATAATAATGAAGGAGAATATCTAATTGGAGGCTTACTTACCCTTTCTGACCTCCTGATGGGCGTCTGAGGCTCATCCACAACACGCTGTCCACCCAAATTCTCTGACAGTGACTGACCTCAGTCACCTTCAGACCTATTATTGGCCGACGCCGGTTCTTCCTGACCGACGTCGGTGCCTATCCTGCCGACGTCAGTCTCTGTATGACCGACATCAGTTTCTATCCTACCGACGTCAGTTCCTACCCTGCCGATGTTGGTCTCTATGTTTTCCTGCAAGTGATTATTTCTTTTTCCTGCGAGCTCATGTTGGACCGTCACCTCATCCAATTCTCCATTGCTCTGCCCAAATTGATTTAGCTTCTTCAGCTAATCACTATACATCACTTTTTCATTGAAAAAAATATCACAGCTCCTAATTATCTTGTTAGTTCCTAGATTCCAAAACCTAAAACTGAAATCATTTGAGCCATAGCTGATAAATGTGCACCTCATAGATTTAGCATCCAACTTCTTTCTATTTTCCTTATCAACATGCACAAAGGCTTCACAACCAAAAACATTGAGAAAAGAGAGATCTATCTTTTTACCTATCCATGCCTCTTTTGGAATTCCACCATCCAATGATGTAGAGGGTCCTCTATTAATCAGGTATACTGCAATGTTAACAGCTTCTGCCCAAAACTCTAAGGGCAAACTAGCATGCAATCTCATACACCTTGCACACTCCATTATTATTCTGTTCATCCTTTTAGTAATTCCATTCTGTTGAGGTGTCCTTGGAACCATCCTTTGCCTATGGATTCCATACATATAACAATAATCTCTAAACTTATAGCTGCAGAACTCACCACCATTGTCAGATCTCAGGCACTTCAATCTTATGCCTGTTTCATTCTCAACCATAGCTTTCCAAATCCTAAAAGTCTCAAATACATCAGATTTCTTCTTAATAAAATAGATCCATACCTTTCTTGTAGCATCATTTATGAACGTAACATAGTACTGTGATCCTCCAATAGAAGCTACTTGAGACGGTCCCCACACGTCTGTGTGAACAAGCTGCAACTTATGCTTCTTCTTTATTGACCCAGTCTTGAGAAAAATCACTCTCTTCTATTTTCCAAACACACAATGCTCACAAAATTCTAGATCTATGCTTTTCAAATCTGAAATCTCACCATTAGACTTAAGAATTGACATCCCCTTCTCACTCATATGGCCAAGCCTTGAGTGCCACAATTTTGCATCTACATCTGAAGTAGATAATACAGAAGGAGAATTGTTAGTAACACAATTACATAAATAGAGAGTACCTACTCTCTTACCTTTGGTAATAACAAGTGCACCCTTGGTCACCTTCCAAGATTTAGCAGTGAGAGTTACTGTACAACCCTCATCCCCTAACTTTCCTGTAAAAATCAAATTCCTCTTCAAGCTAGGAACATGCATAACATCTCTCAACACCCATGTGTTGCCATTCTACATTTTCAACTGCACTTTACCTTTGCCAATAATTTTACAAGTCTCATCATCCCTTAAGTACACTATTCCAAAATCTCCATGGATATAGTCACTAAAATATTCTCTATTATGGGTATCATGAAAAGATGCACCAGAATCTAACACCCAAGATTCTATATTATTATGCAAAGAGAATATTAAAGCATCTTGTGCAATACCTACAACCTTTGCTTTTTCTTTTCCTTCGTGCTGATTTTCCTCCTTAGGCTTTGATGAGCAATCTCTGCTTATGTGCCCCATCTTTCCACAGTTTCAGCATTGTGGCTTCCTGCCATTTCTGGATTTGGATCTATCTCTCACCTTAGACTTAGATCTTAATCTCCTCTTGCTCTTCTCTTTTTGCCTTCCCCTACTGTCAAAACTTAAAGCATTCCCTGATGTTTGCTCTGTGCTTTTCCTGCGAATTTCCTCATTCAAGATAAAACTAACAACATCCTCTACTTTTAAAATATTTGAAGCAGATGCAATATTAATAACTGCCATTACTAAGCTATGCCAACTTTCAGGCAAAGAACATAATATTAAAAGAGCTTTAATTTTATCATCAAACACAATATTGACTAAACTTAATTGATTTACAATTCCATGGAAATCATTCAGGTGATTAGATACAGATCCACCTTCTTGCATATGCAAATTAAATAACTGCTTCATAAGATATACCTTATTAGAAGCTGAGGGTTTTTCATACAAATTTTCTAAAGTAGTCATCAAATCTATCATTGGTTTTGCCTGTGACAAATTAGATATCACAGTAGATGCTAGACTCAGTCTTATAGACCCCAGAGCCTTTCTATCAAGAACTTATCATTCTTCATCATCCATGTTTGTGGGCTTCTTTGCAATCCCACCTAATGGTAAATATAGATCTTTCTGATACAAATAATCCTCTATCTGCATTCTCCAATCTTGATAATTTTTGCCATTGAACTTCTCCATTCTTAGTTTACTTTCTTCTGTCATTGCTTCTCCAACTCAAACAGAAATCCCTGTAGAAACCCCTATGAGTAACCTGTAATCAATACACACTACACAGATTTGAACCACCTGTTAGTGAACCTTAGCTCTGATACCACTTGTTGGATATCAAGCTCTAAAACCTGCAACCAAGATCTGATACCACTTGTTGGTATCAATCTCTAGAACCTACAACCAAGCTCTGATACCACTTGTTGGGGATCAACCAACAATTTGATTACACTTATGAAAGCAATAAAATGTAGAATTAAAATCAGATAGATAAGTAACTAGAATGATAAATAGCAAAGAATAAGAGATACAAGAAACCACCCTGAAAACTTGTATTAAACTCTTTATAGAAGGAATACAATTGAAGAAACTTCTTTCTTTCACACCTCTCTCAGATGTACAAATCTCTCTCTAGATCTCTTTCCCTCAAGAGCTCTCTCTCTCAAGTACAATCGACTGCAACAACCTAGAATGATTCACCTATACAATTTTGTATTGTTCTTCAACATTCACATTGTTCTACAATAAGCTAAGAAGAACTTTCCTACATATAGAATTAGGAAACTTGAGCATGCATTTACAACCAACAGTTATGCCTCTTGAACAAGGGCTCTAAAAATAGTCTTACTAATAATAGAGACATAGACTTAAGACTAAAACTTAATCTCATTATGCAAACACTCAGTTCTGTCCTCAGAAATAGCTTTCTAGATGCACAAGTAACCGATGCCAGTTCCTTCCTGCTTGCTTGTGACCGACGTCGGCCGATCCCTACCGAAGCTGCCATCTCTTCAACTGCTCATGATCATCGTCGATCGCTCTTGACCGATGCCAGTGACTATGTAAACTTACAACTTTGGTAATGCGCTCCTTTGTGAAGCTTTTAGGCTCCACACCTTAATAATCTCCCACTTGGAGATAAACAGTTGCACCAGTACCTGTATGGTAACATCTTCTAGCTCCTCCATCTTCAACTCAATCATGAAGACCAATAGAAGTTGAATAAAGATTCAACTTCTACTTTGTAACCGGCTTGGTTAACATATCAGTAGGATTATTATCTGTATGGATTTTCTCCAGCTTCAACTCACCATCCTTTAATATCTATCTTATGAAGTGGTACCTAACCTATATATGCTTTGTTCTTGAATGAAAGGCTAAATTCTTAGCCAAATGAATAGCACTCTGACTATTACTTTATAGTCTACAACTCTCTTGCTCCTTTCCAAGCTCTTCCATGAACCGTGTCATCCATATCATCTTTTTCCTAGCCTCTGTGGCTACAATATACTCTGCTTCTGTAGTTGACAAGGCAACAACCTTCTACAACTTTGATATCCAGCTAACTGCCATTCCACCAATAGTGAAAACATATCATGTGGTGCTTCTCTTGCCATCCAAATCACCTGCCATATCTGAATCTACATAGCCATGTAGAGAAGTATTTGAACCTCCATAGCACAAACGCCTACTGCTAGTTCCTCTCAGATATCTAAGGATCCACTGAACTGCTTTTCAATGTTCCTTCCCTGGATTGGCCATATACTTACTTACAACTCCCATTACTTAGGCAATATCCGGTCTAGTACACACCATTGCATACATTAAACCCCCTACTGTGGAAGAATATAGAACTTTACTCATGTACTCTACCTCATCATGTGAATTAGGACATTGTTATTTACTCAACTTAAAATGTCCAGCCAAAGGTGTGCTTATCGATTTAGCATCCTGCATATTGAACCGTTTCAACACCTTGTTCACATAATCCTCTTGATACAAAATCAAACTATGATTTTTCTTGTCCCTCTTAATGCTCATGCCAAGGATTTTCTTTGCTACTCCCAAATCCTTCATGGCAAATGTTTTAGCTAGTTTCACCTTAAGCTCAGAGATATCCTGCATGTGTTATCTTGCAACCAGCATATCATCTACATACAACAACAAAATAATATATCTATCATTATCCAATCTCTTAAAATACACAAAATGGTCAGATTGACACCTTCTGTAGCCATGCTCAGTCATAAACCTGTCAAATCTCAAATACCACTGTCTGGGAGCTTGCTTGAGGCCATACAAGCTTTTCTTCAATCTGCACACTAACTTCTCCTTACCCTTGACCTAAAATCCTTCTGGCTGTTCCATATATATTTCTTCATCTAAATCTCCATAAAGAAATATTGTTTGAACATCAAACTGCTCAAGATGCAAATCCTCAATAGCAATTAAAGACAGTACAGTCCATATAGAAGTCATTTTAACAATAGGAGAAAAAATCTCACCAAAATCAATACCTAGATTTTTTGCAAATCCTTTCACTACCAACCTGGCCTTATATCTCATCTATCCATTCTCACCTTACTTCAACCTGTAGGTCCATCTGTTCTTCAGTGTCCTCTTACCAGCTAGAAACTCAACCAAATCCCATGTTTGGTTCTCTTTGAAGGACTCCATCTCTTCAACCATGCCACACTCCCACTGACTCTTGGACTCCACCTGTAATGCTTCTTCAAAACTCTTTGGTTCTCCACCATCAGTTAGCAATAAATAGAATAATGAAAAAGAATATCTAATTAGAGGCTTACTTACCCTTTCTGACCTCCTGATGGGTGTCTGAGGCTCAACCACAACACGCTGTCCACCAAAATTCTCTGACAGTGACCGACCTCAGTCACCTCCAGACCTGTTACTAGCTGACACTAGTTCTTCCTGACCGATGTTAGTGCTTGTCCTGTCGACGTCAGTCTCTTTATGACCGACATTATTTTTTGTCCTGTCGATGTCGGTTCCTACCCTACCGACATCGGTCTCTATGTTTTCCTGCAAGTGATTATTTCTTTATCTCGTGAGCTCATTTTGGACCGTCACCTCGTCCAATTCTCCATTACTCTGCCCAGATTGATTCAACTTCTTTAGCTGATCACTATACATCACTTTTCCATTGAAAATAACATCACGACTCCTAATTATCTTGTTAGTTCCTAGATTCTAAAACCTGAAACCGAAATCATCGGAGCCATAGCCGATAAATGTGCACCTCATAGATTTAGCATTCAGCTTCTTTATATTTTCCTTATCAACATGCATAAAGGCTTCACAACCAAAAACTTTGAGAAAAGAGAGATCTACCTTTTTACTTGTCCATGCCTCTTCTAAAATTCCACCATCTATTGCTATAGAGGGTCCTCTGTTAATCAGGTATACTGCAGTGTCAACAGCTTCTACCCAAAACTCTAAGGGCAAACCAACATGCAATCTCATACACCTTGCACACTCCATTATTGTTATGTTCATCCTTTCAACAATTCCATTCTTCTGAGGTGTCCTTAGAACCCTCCTTTGCCTATGGATTCCATGCATATAACAATAATCTCTGAACTTATGGCTGTAGAACTCACCACCATTGTCAGATCATAGGCACTTCAATCTTCTGCCTATTTCATTCTCAACCATAGATTTCCAAATCTTAAAAGTCTCAAATACATCAGATTTCTTCTTAATACAATAGATCCATACCTTTCTTGTAGCATCATCTATGAATGTAACATAGTACTGTGATCCTCTAATAGAAGCTACCTAAGCTAGTCCCCACATGTCTGTTTGAACAAGCTGTAACTTATGCTTCTTCTTTGTTGACCCAGTCTTGAGAAAACTCACTCTCTTCTATTTTCCAAACACACAATGCTCACAAAATTCTAGATCTATGCTTTTCAAATCTGAAAGCTTACCTTTAGACTTAAGAATTGACATCCCCTTCTCACTCATGTGGCCAAGCCTCGAGTGCCACAATTTTGCATCCACATCTAAAGTAGATAATACATAAGGAGAATTGTTAATAACATAATTACATAAATAGAGAGTACCTACTCTCTTACATCTGGCCATAATAAGTGCACCCTTGGTCACCTTTCAAGATTCAGCTGTGAGAGTTACTGTACAACCCTCATCCCCTAACTTTCTTGCAGAAATCAAATTCCTCTTCAAGCTAGGAACATACATAACATCTCTCAACACCCATGTGTTGCCATTCTCATTTTCAGCTGCACTTTACCTTTGCCAATAATTTTACAAGGCTCATCATCCCTTAAGTACACTATTCTAAAATCTCCATGGATATAGTCACTAAAATATTCTCTATTAGGGGTAGTATGAAAAGATGCACCAAAATCTAACACCCAAGATTCTATATTATTATGTAAAGAGAATTTTAAAGCATCTTGTGCAATACCTACAACCTTTGCTTCTTCTTTTCCTTCATGTTGATTGTCCTCCTTAGGCTTTGACCAGCAATCTCTGCTTATGTGCCCCATCTTTCCATAGTTCCAGCATTGTGGCTTCCTACCATTTCTGGATTTGGATCTACCTCTCACCTTAGACTTAGATCTTGATCTCCTCTTGCTCTTCTCTTTTTGCCTTCCCCTGCTCTCAAAACTTAAAGCATTCCCTAATGTTTCTTCTGTGCTTTTCCTATGAATTTCCTTATTCAAGATAACACTAACAACATCCTCTACTTTTAAAATATTTGAAGCAGATGTAGTATTACTAACTGCCATTACTAAGCTATGCCAGCTTTTAGGTAAAGAACATAATATTAAAAAAGCTTTAATTTCATCATCAAACACAATATTGACTAAACTTAATTGATTTACAATTCCATGAAAATCATTCAGGTGATTAGATAGAGATCAACCTTCTTGCATATGCAAATTAAATAACTGCTTCATAAGATATATCTTATTAGAAGCTGAGAGTTTTTCATACAAATTTGCTAAAGAAGTCATCAACTCTACCGTTGTTTTTGCCTATGATAAATTAGATATCATAGTAGATGCTAGACTCAGTCTTATAGACCCCAGAGCCTTTCTATCAAGAACTTCCCATTCTTTATCATCCATGTCTGTGGGCTTCTTTGCAATCCCACCTAACGGTAAGTATAGATCTTTCTGATACAAATAATCCTCTATCTGTATTCTCCAATGTTGATAATTTTTACCATTGAACTTCTCCATTCTCAGTTTACTTTCTTCTGCCATTACTTCTCCCACTCAAACAGAAATCACTGTAAAAGCCCCTGTGAGTAACATGTAACCACTACACACTACACAGATCTGAACCACATGTTAGTGAACCTGAGCTCTGATACCACTTGTTAGATATCAAGCTCTAAAACTTGCAACCAAGCTCTGATACCACTTATTGGTATCAATCTCTAGAACCTGCAACCAAGCTCTGATACCACTTGTTGGGGATCAACCAACAATTTGATTACACTTATGAAAGCAATAAACAGTGGAATTAAAATCAGATAGATAAGTAGCTAGAATGATAAAGAGAAAAAAACAAGAGATACAAGAAACCACCCTAAAAACTTGTATTAAACTCTTTACAGAAGGAATACAATTGAAGAAACTTCTTTCTTGCACACCTCTTTCTGATGTACAGATCTCTCTCTAGATCTCTTTCTCTCATGAGCTCTCTCTCTCAAGTACAATCAACTCCAACAACTTGGAATGATTCAACTATACAATTAAGTATTGTTCTTCAAAATTCACATTGTTCTACAATAAGCTAAGAAGATCTTTCCTACATATAGAATTAGGAAACTTGAGAATGCATTTACAACCAACAATTATGCCTCTTGAATAAGGGCTCTAAAAATAGTCTTACTAATAATAGTGACGTGGACTTAAGACTGCAACTTAATCTCATCATGCAAACACTCAGGTCTATCCTCGAAAATAGCTTTTTGGACACACAGGTAATCGCCACCGGTTCCTTCCTGCTTGCCTCTGACCGACGTCGGCCGATCCCTGCCGATGCTGGTGTCTCTTCAACTACTCTTGACCAACATCGATCGCTCCTGACCGGTGTTGGTGACTGTGTAAACTTGTAACTTTGGTAATGCACTTCTTTATGAAGTTTTTAGGCTCCACACCTTAATAATCTCCCACTTAGAGATAAACAGTTGCACCAGTACCTGTACAGCAACATCTTCTAGATCCTCCATCTTCAACTCAATCATGAAGACCAATAGAAGTTGAATGAAGATTCAACTTCTTCTTTGTAACCGGCTTGGTTAACATATCAGCAAGATTTTTATCTGTATGGATTTTCTCCAGCTTCAACTCACCAACCTCCAATACCTGTCTTATGAAGTGGTACTTAAGTTGTATATGCTTTGTTCTTGAATGAAAGGCTGAATTCTTAGCCAAATGAATGGCACTCTGACTATCACTGTATAGTCTGTAACTCTCTTGCTCCTTTCCAAGATCTTCCATGAACCGTGTCATCCATATCATCTCTTTGCTAGCCTCTGTGGCTGAAATATACTCTGCTTCTATAGTTGACAAGGCAACAACCTTCTGCAACTTTGATATCCAGTTAACCTCCGTTCCACCAATAGTGAAAACATATCCTGTAGTGCTTCTCCTATCATTCAAATCACCTACTATATCTAAATCTACATAGCCATGTAGAGAAGTATCTGAACATCCATAGCACAAATGCCTACTACTGGTTCCTCTCAGATATATAAGGATCCACTGAACTGCTTTCCAATGTTCCTTCCCTGGATTGGCCATATACTTACTTACAACTCCCACTGCTTGGGCAATATCCAGTCTAGTACACACCATTGCATACATTAAACTCCCTACTACGAAAGAATATGGAACTTTACTCATGTACTCTACCTCATCGTGTGAATTAGGACATTGTTCTTTACTCAACTTAAAATGTCCAGCCAAAGGTGTGCTTACTGGTTTAGCATCTTGCATATTGAACCGTTTTAACAACTTGTTCAGATAATCCTCTTGAGTCAAAATCAACCTGTGATTTTTCTTGTCCCTCTTAATGCTCATGCCATGGATTTTCTTTGCTACTCCCAAATCCTTCATGGTAAATTTTTGAGCTAGTTGTAGACACCAAAATCATGTCGACTCCCCTGGTCATTCCCCATTTTATTATTCTTCGCCCATTTAATCCCCGTTGACCATTTCATCCTCGCATTCATTTGACCCGGCGGCTGGGAAATAGATTAAAGGCTATTTTTAGCCTTTCTCTGGCCTTTTAGCCGCTGACGTCGGTGATCCGTCGACCAACATCGATGATATTGCCAGCGTCGGCACCTTTCATAACGGCTTCTTCACCGTTATCTCCTCTCTCTTGGCTCTTCTTCGCTCCCTTCGAGTCTCTCTCTGGCATCCCGACTCTTGAATCTTTGCATCAGACCCTTGTATCCGTCTTTTCACTTGACCTCTCTGCCAATCAATCTGACTCTCTCCCTCAGGTACACAGCAAGCTTCTGTAAGTGAACAACATGGATTTTTCATCAGCAACAGGTCTTCAACAAGCGGCAACAACAATAATAGAAACCAGTAGGCACAGGTATGTTGTACTCTATTTGTTTTCTTTATGCTTTCTAGTCATTTCTAAACTAGATTTAGCACTTCTTTCCCTCAGTTCTGACTGTCACCCAGACCCGGATTCCTATCTCCCTGATTGGCTTCCTCTATCTCTCTATCCCTCTCTGTCCATTTGACTCTCCTGTATCTCTGCACAGACCCCCTAACTGCCTCAAATCAGACTCAGAGCCGTCCACAGACCATCCTTAAACAGACCGAAGACCAACCCCAGACCAAGCCCAGACCAGACTCTGCCCAGACTCGACTAGACCCTACCTAAATCCCATCCAAGCCTATTGCCCCGACCGACGCCAGTCATTACCCCCACCGACGTCGGTAGACTAACCGACGTTGGCAGACCTGACAACCGACGCCGGTAGATACCACCGACGCCGGCGACTGTGACCAGGCCAACAGCTTCTTCTAGGTAAGCCTTTGCTTTCTTTTCTCTTTTAGTTTGCTATCATTTCAGTCTATTTTAGCATTATGTCATTTATCAATCATTTATCTTTTATTAAAATAGTGGGTTGACCTCCCTTAAGGAAGTTCTCATACTTCTGGGAACAAGCTTTCGCTTGGCAACCCACTGCCTATCCATCTAACGCCTTTTTGTCCAAGTTTTCTTCTTTGTAGGTGTCATTCCTCCACAGCCAAAGAGGGGTATTCACAGCGTCTGGATTTATGGTGCGCAGTCTTTATCCAGGTACTTCACAAGCCTTGTCTATTACTTCTTTAGTTTCTTCTTTCTCTTAAATCTAAAAAAGCGAATTAGCGATAGAAACATTCTGGCACGCCCGGTGGGACCCTAGGTTCCTCCTGGGTTCCTTTTCTTCTTCATTCATTTAGGAGCATTAGGTTCTTACCTTTCCCCCTCCTTCTTTTCTTCTCAATGACACTATAAGCAAAAATTTAAAAAGAATCTTTCTTTTCTTTCTTGCACATTCTAGACTAGTCCAAACATCATACTCTCAACCCTTTCTCAAACTTGTCTTCATAACAAACATCACATTTCGACTTGGGCATTAAAACACTTTGCATTCATTTCTGCTTGTGCTTGCATCTTCTTAGTCTACATCTAGTAACTTAAAACCGCATATTGAATAAATCGTAGACACTTGATGTTACACTACCTGACCACATGCACTAAAACGAACATAAAACTTACTTGAGACAAGGCCTGACTGGGATTTCATCCCCCAGCAGATACCTTACCCGTCCCGGTGACTCTACTTGGATTTCATCACCAAGGGGGAAGCCCACTCCGTTCTCTGGCAGAGGATAAACTCTAGGCGAGGTATATCTTGGCTAAGCGAGACCAGCTAACCACTGGAATCATGAAGTGAGGGGAGCTTGCTCCTTAGCACCAGGCCACGTACCAGACCCTAACACAAACTTTGAGCACCTAAAACAAGACCCAAAACCAGCTCTAGACTGCTTCTTCTAGGACCTTCTTGACAGCCCATCTCCCCAAACATTCATCTAAGGCATAAGCCACAGCTTCTAAAGTTAATTCCTAGGATTTATCGCTTAGGCTTGTCTGTCTCTCTCTATTTTCCTCTTCTCATCTATTTGTTTGAGTGATTGAGGACGCTTTTTTTATTGTTTTTCCAAAGAATCTTGAAATCTTTTTGTTCTCTGGAAGACACAGTCACCGGCATCGGTTCTGTCACCGACATTGGCTTTCCTCTCTTACCGGCATCGGTCATCTTACCGACGTCGGCTATCTTCCTTACCGACATCAATTTTTCAACCGACGTCGGTCTCTGTCGCTGTCCTTTTTTTGAAAACCAGCAGCCTAAAACCTGTCCCTTCTCTATCAAAAACCACATTCTAGTTTTTTGAGACTACAAGAACACAGTTTCTGGAACCAGGACTCTCTTCTTAACCACTTTAGCCAACAACCGCTTCCGTCTACCCCGTCCCTAACCAGTCCTATCATGGAGTTCCACTCGGAGAATGAAAGAACTCCTATAGGACCGATCCCGACCCTGACCCTGACTCAAATTCCCATCATCCCTGAAGGGGACCAAGATTTTGAGAGATTCTTAGACCTCAATGCCGCAGCCCTTCAAAACTATCTCGCGAGAAACCCAACGCGAGACCTTTCGGGTGACGTGGCAATGACATCCACACCATTCGCCACCCAACCCTTTATGACTCAGCCTTTCGCCTCAACTATTAACCCAACCATGGCCAATACGCAAAGTTTGGCCTCCCCGTCTATTTTTAGACCGACCTTCATCGGGGTTCCATTACCCCCTCAACTACCTATAATTCAACCAAGTTCTACATCATATCAGAACTTGATTGTCTCGACCCCTCATACTCTTGCACCCACAAATGTAGGCGTGCCAACCTATCTTTCTACCAGTGCTGCCATTCAACCACCTTTGGCGGTCCCCAGTCAACTTATACCTTTGACCTTCATAATGCAACCACCTTTAGCCTCTACTTCTGTCCCTGCGACTGGTCATCCATACATTGCGCCCTTACAAGCGCAACCAACTACGTCGCACGCCTCCTCTAGCCTCTTCCAAGTGCCCTACAACTTAGGGGGTGCTTAACCCACCAATCCGTCAGCAGATCTTATCAAGATGCTGATGGATAAAATGTCCAGTCTCGAAGCTTCCATTTCCGGTTCAAGCAATACTTTGTCATATGAGCAAATTTGCAACGAGCCCATCCATCCTTCCGTCCCTATTCGACCATACCCTAACCATTGGGAGCTTCCTAAATTTGCTCGCTTTCAGAGTAAGGAAGACCCACAACAACATCTACGGGCATTTAGACATGCCTGTTATCTTATTGCCCATGATGATGCGTTGCTTTTATGCAAGTTCCCTATGTCGCTTTCTGGCCCAGCCCTTGACTGGTATAGTTCTCTTGCCAGACACTCTATCTTTTCATTCATTCAACTCGCCCAACTATTTCTTGACCATTTCTCAATCAACATCACCAAACAAGTCTCAATCATAGACCTTTACTCCATCAGGCAATTTGACGACGAATCAATAGTCAATTTTGTCGATCGTTGGAGGGGTTTGATCAACCAGCTCTCCTTCTCTTTACCTCAACCTGAGCTCATCGAGCTCTTCTCTCGAGCATGTGCTAGACACATCTCTTCTACCTTGCGGATTCAGACATTCCATACTTTTGACGAAGCTTTCATCATGGCTCGAAAGCTCGAACTCCGTGCCCTTGAAGAAGATAAGGTCAAATTGCGTAATACCAACGCAAAATCTACCAATGGCCATTCTTCTTCCAGACCTTCTTCTTCTGCCAATTCCGAATCTAAAGGAGTGGCCAATACTGTGGTCGTTAGATCACCATCCTCGACAACAACAAATTACTCTCAACCTTCGACATCTCCAAGCATCACCAAACAATTCCAACAACGGTACATTCAGCGTTCTTACACTCCACTTGGAGAACCATACGCTTCCGTTTTGGAAAAACTTCTCAAGCAGGGGGTCCTCAATCTCCCTCCAATCTGCCCACCTCAATTTGACCCTTCAAAAGCCATCCCTACATGGTATAGGGAGGCTGAATTCTGTCCCTTTCATCGCGTCCAAGGCCATGACATCGACAACTGCCGAACCTTCAAAAACATCGTCCAAAACATGATCAACAAGGGGGATCTTCTTTTAGATAACCCGAACGCCCCACCTAACCAACATATCGACATTTTCAAACACCCTTTTCTAAATCATCCGCCTACTCAAAACAACATCCAGACTTTGACCAATGACCCTCAAGACCATGACATTCACACGATTAGCACTATCTTGCCTCTTGTCCTTGACCAACCTCTCCCATTAAAGGATGAAGAACCTTCTTCTCCTACTATCCCTCCATCTACCTCTCTTGTATTGGAAGACGCTTTGACCACATCAATGCCATTAAGCCTACCTCCATCCGAAGACCCTACCTTGCTTAATCCTCAACTACAAGTAGAAGGCACGATCATCCATGCCCTCTGCGCACTTGAGGAGCTGCCCTCTCTTATTTCTTCTCCACCAAGAGAAGAACTAGTCTCTCCACCCATTTCAACCGAGGAAGACCCAATCACGGTTTCCTCTCACCCTTTGCGTGAGATTTCTACATCTCGCGCACCTCCGTCCACATCTAAACCCAAACCCATATCTAACCTCACCTCGCACAATGGTGGCCCTCGACCCAAACCAACGAAGACCACTAGACCTCACCGGAGAACTCCTCCTCCACCTTCGTCATTACCTTCAATCTTGGGCCCGCATCCGTCCACTTTAATAGGAGTGCTTCCCACTCCCATCCTTCACAGAGGCACATCACCTCCATTACTCTCTCAACCCATCAGACATACATCTCATCCAAACCCTCGACCTATGCCTCCTTTGCCTCCCAAACTAACGTCACCAACCCTCACTGCAATAAAACATCTCGACCCGTTAGCAGGTTCATATGCCTTCCTCTTACAGCAATTATTGCAGTCCTCTCGCCTCGACCTCCCACCTCTTAGACCATATCAATCTCTCAGACCTAAACCACCTTGGTTCGACCACACTTGCATTTGTGTGTATCATCGTACGCCTGGGCACGACACGGAACATTGTCATGCCCTCAAGGTCGTCGTTCACCAATGTTTGGAGAATGACACCTCTCTTTTCAACCACATCATCAATAAACCTTCAACACCACTCCGCTCATCAACTCTCGGATCAAGGCCATCTTGGTTCGACAACTCTAAGTTTTGTCACTATCATCACACTCCGGGACATGACACTGAGCGTTGTTGCGCTCTTAAAGCTGTCATTCGTCAACATCGGAAAAAGGATTCCCTTCTCATCAAGGATCCTCTTGACCACTTCTTCAACAAAACATCAACCCCGACTCATGCCTCTCCAACCTCATCACCTAAATCAGGATCTCCACACCAGACTGTGGTCCCTTTACCACCTTTGACCCCCTTATTCAACATTAATACCATCCATCTGACCACTAAACCTCAACCGACCTTAACCAATCTTTCAAACATTCTCCCTACCCGCTGGGGGAATTCATCCTTCATCCAAACCTCGACCAACTTTTCAACCCAGTCTCTACCACATATCAATCACTCATTTAAATCTCGACCAAGTGTCCATCGACCCAACCCCCGACCAATTATTCGACCAGTCTCAACCAAACTTCAACCAAATATCAATCAACCAGACCTCTCGACCAAACATTCAACCTTTTTCAACCAACCAACGACAATGTCAACCAACTTCACATCCATCAATCAACACCTGACCATTCTCGAAAGAGGCAAATTGGGGCAAGTTTGCTCCTAATTGACTTGGAACTTATCATAACATACAAGCATGGCCCAGGGACTTATTAGACCTTGAACCCCTTTTTATGTCTTGCGTCTTCAACCATTCTTCTGTTAGTCGAGTACTTGTCTACTTGACACGTAACTTGAACTCGCCCCTTGAGCAATCTTCATCCTCTTAATCCTCATTCCTTTCAACCCTATTCCTCTTAACAATTCCTATAACCCTTTTATGATATATGGATGCTTTGTCCTAATAAAAGGGAACCCTTAAACTTCTACAGTCTTGTCCGTAAATCAAAAAATCAAAAAAATCAAAATCAAGATGTCACAATATCCATGGTCACTATATCAATATCAAATCAAAAAGACAGACTGCTCCCTCGAAGAACAGCTGTACTATCATTGCTGTAGCTAATAGACTGATCCCTCGAAAGACAGCTATTCAAACATTATAAAGCAAAAATATAGACCACTCCCTCGAAGGATGGCTATGACTAAATCTTGCTACAAACAACAACCTTTCTTAGAAGCTTCCTGCATTGATCAGCTTCGCAACATGACCACTAAATCAAAAGACATCTCTATGTAGGCTTCCCGCATCGATCAGCCCGCACCAAAAAAAAAAAAAAAATGGGTCATGGACTTGACTTGTAGTTGTCTCAGGGTCTCCTATAAAAAGGGGCAAGGTTCTTCCTGCTCTTAAACTGGGTTACCCTATCCTCCTCCTATCACCTGCTCAGGGGACTTTGAGCTCACTTTAATGTCAAAGTGATTCGATTACCGTTCTAACACAACACTGGTCAACGACGTAATGCATGAACGGGGCTTTTGTTCTAATAACCCCTATTTATGTTCCCTTTCTGGTCCTTGTCAATGAAAGAGCGATTCGCCTTTCACTTCTCCTCTACACTTTGGTCACATTTAACCACATCAATTGTCAACTCATCTTTTACCAAGCCATTTTCATCATTTTCAGCTGACATCATCCTAGTCCATTTCACATAGTTTCTATGGACACCAATACACATGGAAACTATCGACCAGACCCAATTTATGTTAAGCATAAACCAATACTTGCTAAAGCATAAATAGACCTCCATTCATTTTTAGCATACATCCATCACGACTATGGAAACTTGCTAGGGATGAAAGACTCTCGACCAATTCTACAAAATACACCATTTCTAGCATCATTTTGTCCTCATCTTACCCTCATCATTTCGACACTTGACCACATCCAATCATCGACCAATCTTCTAAATTCGTCCGAACTACATTGGTCTGAGGCCCTATGACCAGGGCTATGTAGGCAGCACTCAGATACCACATCTTCTGAGGTTAGCTCGACCACCCCCGTTTGTTCGTCTCTTTGATGGACACACCTTCTCTTCTATGACTTTGACCAAGACCAATCATTTTCTTTGACCATTCCTCCCTTTTAGGGAGAATTACATTGGCCTGAGGCCCTATCACCAGGGCTATGTAGGCAGCACTCAGTTGACATGGGGTCTTCTGGGGTTAGCTCAACCGCATCCTTTCGTCCATTCATCCATCCATCGACCACCAACCATTGGAGATAATGCCTATCTCCTCCGCCCTCGACCACTTCCAAGACACTGTTGCCTTGGTTGTTTTTGCATGTATGCTACCTCATGACTAGTTAGCAAAATTATGCGCAGACCTTTTTGGACCCTCACAAGTATAGGATCGCAAGCCGGTTGATCCACACTACTTGTGATTTTTTCGTGATTCTAGGAGCACTTCCTGAGCCCAGGATACCTAGAACGCGATGACCCATTTGGAGCTTCAGCTTAGATTGAATAACCCGATCAGCAGACGACTAAATGCTGGGGCCCGGTTATTTCAATTTTGGCACTCCTCGACCCTTGACCTGCGACACTTTGACCTAACCCTCTCGTGCAGTGGTATGCGCGCAATCACGACTTTTGCAGCGTTCACCCTCACCCCTTTTTCATCCACTCTTTATCAAATTAGCACCCGATTCCCGGTTCCCTTCCCTCGACTCCTGCTTTGAGGGGGAATACCTTATCCATACTCGGGGCATTCTGCTTCCTATTTTTGTCTTGCAGTTCATTCAAACAACCAACAAGATGAAATCAACCTTATCCCTCACCTGGGGCAATCACTCCTATTTTTGTCTTGCAGTTCATCCAGAACAACCAACAAGACAAAAAGGGGCAAAATGTAGACACCAAAATCGTGTCGACTCCCCTGGTCATTCCCCATTTTATTCTTCTTTGCCCATTTAACCCCCGTCGACCGTTTCATCCTCGCATTCATTTGACCCGGCGGCTGGGAAATGGATTAAAGGCTATTTTTAGCCTTTCTCTGGCCTTTTAGCCGCTGACGTCGGTGATCCGTCGACCAACGTCGGCGATATTGCCGGCGTCGGCACCTTTCATAACGGCTTCTTCACCGTTATCTCCTCTCTCTTGGCTCTTCTTCGCTCCCTGCGACTCTCTCTCTGGCATCCCGACTCTTGAATCTTTACATCAGACCCTTGTATCTGTCTTTTCACTTGACCTCTCTGCCAATCAATCTGACTCTCTCCCTCAGGTACACATCAAGCTTCTACAAGTGAACAACAGGGATTCTTCATCAGTAACAAGTCTTCAACAAGTGGCAACAACAACAACAAAAACCAACAGGCACAGGTATGTTGTACTCTGTTTGTTTTCTTTATGCTTTCTAGTCATTTCTAAACTAGATTTAGCACTTCTTTCCCTCAGTTCTGACTGTCACCCAGACCCAGATTCCTATCTCCCTGATTAGCTTCCTCTATCTCTCTATCCCTCTCTGTCCATTTCACTCTCCTGTATCTCTGCACAGACCCCCTGACTGCCTCAAATCAGACTCAGAGCCGTCCACAGACCATCCTTAAATAGACCGTAGACCAACCCCAGACCAAGCCCAGACCAGACTCTGCCCAGACTTGACTAGACCCTGCCTAAATCCTGTCCAAGCCTATTGCCCCGACCGATGCCAGTCATTACCCCCACCGACGTCGGCAGACTAACCGACATCGGCAGACCCGACAACCGACGCCGGTAGATACCACCGACGCCGGTGACTGTGACCAGGCCGACAGCTTCTTCCAGGTAAACCTTTGCTTTCTTTTCTCTTTCAGTTTGCTATCATTTCAGTCTATTTTAGCATTCTGTCATTTATCAGTCATTTATCTTTTATTAAAATAGTGGGTTGACCTCCCTTAAGGAAGTTCTCATACTTTTGGGAACAAGCTTTCGCTTGGCAACCCACCGCCTATCCATCTAACGCCTTTTTGTCCAAGTTTTCTTCTTTGCAGGTGTCATTCCTCCACAGCCAAAGAGGGGTATTCACAGCGTCTGGATTTACGGTGCGCAGTCTTTATCCAGGTACTTCACAAGCCTTGTCCATTACTTCTTTAGTTTCTTCTTTCTCTTAAATCTGAAAAAGCGAATTAGCGATAGAAACACTAGTTTCACCTTAAGCTCAGAGATATCATGCATGTGTGATCCTGCAACCAGCATATCATCTACATACAACAACAGAATAATATATCTACCATTATCCAATCTCTTAAAATACACACAATGGTCAGATTGACACCTACTATAGCCATGCTCAGTCATAAACTTGTCAAATCTCAAATACCACTGTCTAGGAGCTTGCTTGAGGCCATACAAGCTTTTCTTCAATCTGTACACTAACTTCTCCTTACTCTTGACCTGAAATCCTTCCGGCTATTCCATATATATTTCATCATCCAAATATCCATGAAGAAACATTGTTTTAACATCAAGCTTCTCAAGATGCAAATCCTCAATAGCAACTAAAGACAGTACAGTCTGTATAGAAGTCATTTTTACAATAGGAGAAAAAATCTCACCAAAATCAATGTCTAGCTTTTGTGTAAATCCTTTCACTACCAACATGGCCTTATATCTCATCTGTCCATTCTCACCTTCCTTCAACCTGTAGGTCCATCTGTTCTTCAGTGTCCTCTTACCAGCTAGCAACTCAACCAAATCCCATGTTTGGTTCTCTTTCAAGGACTCCATCTCCTCAACCATGCCACGCTCCCACTGACTCTTGCACTGCACCTATAATGCTTCATTAAAACTCTCTAGTTCTCCACCATCAGTTAGCAATAAATAGAATAATGAAGGAGAATATCTAATTGGAGGCTTACTTACCCTTTCTGACCACCTGATGGGTGTCTGAGGCTCATCCACAACACGTTGTCTGCCCAAATTCTCTGACAGTGACCGATCTCGGTCACCTCCAGAACTGTTACTGGCCAAAGCCAGTTCTTCCTGACTGACGTCGGTGCCTTTCATACCAACGTAAGTCTTTGTATGACTAATATCAGTTTCTTTCCTACCAATGTTGGTTCCTACCCTTCCGACATTGGTCTCTATGTTTTCCTGTAAGTGATTATTTCTTTTTCCTGTGACCTCATTTTGGACCGTCACCTCGTCCAATTCTCCATTGCTCTGGCCAAATTGATTCAGCTTCTTTAGTTGATCACTATACATCACTTTTTCATTGAAAACAACATCACGGCTCCTAATTATCTTGTTAGTTCCTAGATTTTGAAACCTAAAACCGAAATCATCTGAGCCATAGCTGATAAATGTGCACCTCATAGACTTAGCATCTAGCTTCTTTCTATTTTCCTTATCAATGTGCACAAATGCTTCACAACCAAAAACTTTGAGAAAAGAGAGATCTACCTTTTTACTTGTCCATGCCTCTTCTGGAATTCCACCATTCAGCGCTATAGAGGGTCCTCTTTTATTTAGGTATACTGTAGTGTCAATAGCTTCTACCCAAAACTCTAAGGGCAAACTAGCATCCAATCTCATACACCTTGCACGCTTCATTATTATTCTATTCATCCTTTTAACAATTCCACTCTACTGAGGTGTTCTTGGAACTGTCTTTTGCCTATGGATTCCATGCATATAACAATAATCTCTAAACTTATAGCTGTAGAACTCACCACCATTGTGAGATCTCAGGCACTTCAATCTTCTGCCTGTTTCATTCTCAACCATAGCTTTCCAAATCTTAAAAGTCTCAAATACATCATATTTCTTTTTCAAATAATAGATCCATACCTTTTTTGTAGCATAATCCATGAATGTAACATATTACTGTGATCCTCTAATAGAAGCTACCTGAGCTGGTCCCCACACGTCTGTGTGAACAAGTTGCAACTTATGCTTCTTCTTTGTTGACCCAGTCTTGAAAAAACTCACTCTCTTCTATTTTCCAAACACACAATGCTCACAAAATTCTAGATCTATGATTTTCAAATTTGAAAGCTTACCTTTAGACTTAAGAATTGACATCCCTTTCTCACTCATGTGGCCAAGCCTTGAGTGCCACAATTTTGCATCCACATCTGAAGTAGATAATACAGAACGAGAATTGTTAGTAACACAATTACATAAATATAGAGTACCTACTCTCTTACCTCTGGCCATAACAAGTGCACCCTTGGTCACCTTCCAAGATTCAGCTGTGAGGGTTACTGTACAACCCTTATCCCCTAATTTTCCTGCAAAAATCAAATTCCTCTTCAAGCTAGGAACATGCATAACATCTCTCAACATCTATGTGTTGCCATTCTGCATTTTTAGTTGCACTTTACCTTTGCTAGTAATTTTACAAGATTCATCATCTCCTAAGTACACTATTCCAAAATCCCCATGGATATAGTCACTAAAATATTCTCTATTAGGGGTAGCATGAAAAGATGCACCAGAATCTAACACCCAAGATTCTATATTATTATGCAAAGAGAATATTAAAGCATCTTGTGCAATACCTGCAACCTTTGCTTCTTCTTTTCCTTCATGTTGATTGTCCTCTTTAGGCTTTGACCATAAATCTCTGCTTATGTGCCCCATCTTTCCACAGTTTCATCATTGTGGCTTCCTGCCATTTATGGATTTGGATCTACCTCTCACCTTAGACTTAGATCTTGATCTCTTCTTGCTCTTCTCTTTTTGCCTTTCCCTGCTCTCAAAACTTAAAGCGTTCCCTAATATTTCCTCTGTACTTTTCCTTTGAATTTCCTCATTCAAGATAACACTAACAACATCCTCTACTTTTAAAATATTTGAAGCAGATGCAGTATTACTAACTGTCATTACTAAGCTATGCCATCTTTCAGGCAAAGAACATAATATTAAAAGAGCTTTAATTTCATCATCAAACACAATATTGACTAAACTTAATTGATTTACAATTCCATGGAAATCATTCAAATGATGAGATACAGATCCACCTTCTTGCATATGCAAATTAAATAACTGCTTCATAAGATATACCTTATTAGAAGCTGAGGGTTTTTCATACAAATTTGCTTAAGTAGTCATCAACTCTACCATTGTTTTTTGCCTGTGATAAATTAGATATCACAGTAGATGCTAGACTCAGTCTTATACACTCTAGAGCCTTTCTATCAAGAACTTCCCATTCTTCATCATCCATGTCTGTGGGCTTCTTTACAATCCCACCTAACGGTAAGTATAGATATTTTTTATACAAATAATCCTCTATCTGCATTCTCCAATGTTAATAATTTTTGCCATTAAACTTCTCCATTCTCAGTTTACTTTCTTCTGCCATTGCTTCTCCCACTCAAACAGAAATCCCTACAGAAACCGCTGTGAGTAATCTATAATCAATACACACTACACAATCTGAACCACCTGTTAGTGAACCTGAGCTCTGATACCACTTGTTGGATATCAAGCTCTAAAACCTGCAACCAAGCTCTGATACCACTTGTTGGTATCAATCTCTAGAACCTGCAACCAAGCTCTAATACCACTTGTTAGGGATCAACCAACAATTTGATTACACTTATGAAAGCAACAAACCATGGAATTGAAATCAGATAGATAAGTAACTAGAATGATAAATAGCAAAGAACAAGAGATACAAGAAACCACCCTAAAAACTTGTATTAAAATCTTTACAGAAGGAATACAATTGAAGAAACTTCTTTCTTCCACACCTCTCTCAGATGTACAGATCTCTCTCTAGATCTCTTTCCCTAAAGAGCTCTCTCTTAAGTACAATCAACTCCAACAACCTGAAATGAAACACCTAAACAATTCTGTACTGTTCTTCAACATTCACATTATTCTACAATAAGCTAAGAAGATCTTTCCTACATATAGAATTAGGAAACTTGAGCATGCATTTACAACCAAAAGTTATGCCTCTTGAACAAGGGCTCTAAAAATAGTCTTACTAATAATAGAGACGTGGACTTAAGACTAAAACTTAATCTCATCATGAAAACACTTGGTTTTGTCCTCAGAAATAGCTTTCTGGACGCACAGGTAACCGACACCGATTCCTTCCTACTTGCCTGTGACTGACGACGGCTGATCCCTGCCGATGATGTTGTCTCTTCAACTGCTCCTGACCGACGTCGGTTGCTCCTAACTGATGCTGGTGACTGTGTAATCCTGTAACTTTGGTAATGCACTCCTTTGTTTAGCTTTTAGGCTCCACACCTTAACAATCTCCCACTTGGAGATAAACAACTACACCAGTACCTGTACAGCAACATCTTCTAGCTCCTCCATCTTCAACTCAATCATGAAGACCAATAGAAGTTGAATTAAGATTCAACTTCTCCTTTGTAACTGGCTTGGTTAACATATCAGCAAGATTTTTATCTGTATTGATTTTCTCCAGCTTCAACTCACCATCCTCCAATACCTATCTTATGAAGTGGTACCTAAGCTGTATATGCTTTAAGTTTGAATGAAAGGCTAAATTTTTAGCAAAATAAATGGCACTCTGACTATCACTGTATAGTCTGCAACTCTCTTGCTCCTTTCCAAGCTCTTCTATGAACCGTGTCATCCATATCATCTCTTTACTAGTCTCTGTGGCTGCAATATACTCTATTTCTGTAGTTGACAAGGCAACAACCTTCTGCAACTTTGATATCTAGCTAACCGCCGTTCCACCAATAGTGAAAACATATCCTGTGGTGCTTCTCTTGCCATCCAAATCGCCTGCCATATCTAAATCTACATAGCCATGTAGAGAAGTATCTGAACCTCCATAGCACAAATGCCTACTGTTGGTTCCTCTCAGATATCTAAGAATCTACTGAACTGCTTTCTAATGTTCCTTCCCTGGATTGGCCATATACTTACAACTCCCACTGCTTGGGCAATATCCGGTCTAGTACACACCATTGCATACATTAAACTCCCTACTGCGGAAGAATATGGAACTTTACTCATGTACTCTACCTCGTCATGTGAATTAAGACATTGTTCTTTACTCAACATAAAATGTCCAACCAAATGTGTGCTTACCGGTTTAGCATCCTGCATATTAAACCATTTCAACACCTTGTTCACATAATCTTATTGAGACAAAATCAACCTGTGATTTTTCCTGTCCCTCTTAATGCTCATGCCAAGGATTTTCTTTGTTGCTCCCAAATCTTTCATGGCAAACGTTTGAGCTAGTTTCACCTTAAGCTCAGAGATATCTTGTATGTGTGATCCTGCAACCAGCATATCATCTACATACAACAACAGAATAATATATCTACCATTATCCAATCTCTTAAAATACACACAATAGTCAGATTGACACCTACTGTAGCCATGCTCAGTCATAAACCTGTCAAATCTCAAATACCACTGTCTAGGAGCTTCTTGAGGCCATACAAGTTTTTATTCAATCTGCACACTAACTTCTCCTTACCCTTGACCTAAAATCCTTCCGACTATTCCATATATATTTCTTCATCCAAATCTCCATGAAAAAATGTTGTCTTAACATCAAGCTACACAAGATGCAAATCCTCAATAGCAACTAAAGACAATATAGTCCGTATAAAAGTCATTTTAACAACATGAGAAAAAATCTCACCAAAATCAATACCTGGCTTTTGTGTAAATCCTTTCACTACCAACCTTGCCTTATATCTCATCTATATATTCTCACCTTCCTTCAACCTGTAGGTCCATCTGTTCTTCAGTGTCCTCTTACCAGCTGGCAACTCAACCAAATCCCATGTTTGGTTCTCTTTCAAGGACTCCATCTCCTCAACCATGCCACGCTCCCACTGACTCTTGGACTCCACCTATAATGCTTCTTCAAAACTCTCTAGTTCTCCACCATTAGTTAGCAATAAATAGAATAATGAAGGACAATATCTAATTGAAGGCTTACTTACCCTTTCTCACCTCCTGATGGGCGTCTGAGGCTCATCCACAACACGTTGTCTGCCCAAATTCTTTGACAGTGACCGACCTCAGTCACTTTTAGACATGTTACTGGCCGATGCTAGTTCTTCTTGACCGATGTCGGTCCCTGTCCTGCCGACGTCAGTCTCTATATGACCGACATTGGTTTCTGTCCTGCCGATGTAGGTTCCTACCCTGTTGATGTTGGTCTCTATATTTTCCTGCAAGTAATTATTTATTTTTCTTGTGAGCTCATTTTGGACCATCACCTCGACCAATTCTCCATTGCTCTACCCAGATTGATTCAGCTTCTTCAGCTAATCATTATACATCAATTTTTCATTAAAAACAACATCACAACTCCTAATTATCTTGTTAGTTCTTAGATTTCCAAAACCTAAAATCAAAATCATCTGAGCCATAGCCGATAAATGTGCACCTCATAAACTTAGCATCCAGCTTCTTTCTATTTTCCTTATCAATGTGCACAAAGGCTTCACAAACAAAAACTTTGAGAAAAGAGAGATCTACCTTTTTACCTGTCCATGCCTCTTCTAAAATTCCACCATCCAGCATTGTAGAGGGTCCTCTGTTAATCAGGTATACTACAGTGTCAACAGCTTCTGCCCAAAACTTTAAGGGAAAACCAGCATGCAATCTCATACACCTTGCACACTCCATTATTGTTCTGTTCATCCTTTCAACAATTCCATTCTGTTGAAGTGTCCTTGGAATCATCTTTTGCCTATAGATTCCATGCATATAACAATAATCTCTAAACTTATAGCTGCAGAACTCACCAACATTATCAGATCTCAGGTACTTCAATATTTAGCTTGTTTCATTCTCAAACATAGCTTTCCAAATCTTAAAAGTCTCAAATACATCAGATTTCTTCTTAATTTAATAAATCCATACCTTTCTTATAGCATCATCTATGAACATAACATAGTAATGTGATCCTCCAATAGAAGCTACCTGAGCTGGTCCCCACACGTCTATGTGAACAAGCTGCAACTTATGCTTCTTCTTTATTGACCCAGTCTTGAGAAAACTCACTCTCTTCTATTTTCCAAACACACAATGCTCACAAAATTCTAGATCTATGCTTTTCAAATCTAAAAGCTTACCTTTAGACTTAAGAATTGACATCCCCTTCTCACTCATGTGGCCAAGCCTTGAGTGCCACAATTTTGCATCCACATCTGAAGTAGATAATAAAGGAGTATTGTTAGTAACACAATTACATAAATAGAGAGTACCTACTCTCTTACCTCTGGCCATAACAAGTGCACCCTTGGTCACCCTCCAAGATTCAGCTGTGAGAGTTACTGTACAACCCTCATCCCCTAACTTTCCTATAGAAATCAAATTCCTCTTCAAGCTAGGAACATGCATAAGATCTCTCAACACCCATGTTTTGCCATTCTACATTTTCAGCTTCACTTTACCTTTGCCAATAAGTTTACAAGGCTCATCATCCCCTAAGTACACTATTCCAAAATCTCCATGGATATAGTCACTAAAATATTCTCTATTAGGGGTAACATGAAAAAATGCACCAGAATCTAACACCCAAGATTCTATATTATTATGCAAAGAGAATATTAAAGCATCTTATGCAATACCTGTAACCTTTGCTTCTTCTTTTCTTTCATGTTGATTGTCCTCCTTAGGCTTTGACTAACAATCTCTACTTGTGTGCCCCATCTTTCCACAGTTCCAACATTGTGGCTTCCTGCCATTTCTAGATTTGGATCTACCTCTCACCTTAGACCTAGATCTTGATCTACTCTTTCTCTTCTCTTTTTGCCTTCCCCTGCTCTCAAAACTTAAAGTGTTCCCTGATGTTCTCTCTATGCTTTTCCTGCGAATTTTTTCATTCAAAATAACACTAACAACATACTCTACTTTTAAAATATTTGAAGCAGATGCAATATTACTAACTGCCATTACTACGCTATGCCATATTTTAGGTAAAGAACATAATATTAAAAGAGTTTTAATTTCATCATCAAACACAATATTGACTGAACTTAATTGATTTACAATTCCATGGAAATCATTCAGGTGATTAGATACAGATCTACCTTCTTGCATATGCAAATTAAATAACTACTTCATAAGATATACCTTATTAGAAGCTGAGGTTTTTTCATACAAATTTTCAAAAGTAGTCATCAACTCTACTGTTGTTTTTGCTTGTGATAAATTAGATATCACAATAGATGCTAGACTCAGTCTTACAGACCCCAGAGCCTTTCTATCAAAAACTTCTCATTCTTCATCGTCCATATCTGTGGGCTTCTTTGCAATCCCACCTAATGATAAGTATACATCTCTCTGATATAGATAATCCTCTATCTGCATTCTCCAATGTTGATAATTTTTACCATTGAACTTCTCCATTTTTAGTTTACTTTCTTCTGCCATTGCTTCTTTTGCTCAAACAAAAATCTCTGTAGAAACACCTATGAGTAACCTGTAATCAATACACACTACACAGATCTGAACCACTTGTTAGTGAACCTGAGCTCTGATACCACTTGTTGGATATCAAGCTCTAAAGCGTGCAACCAAGCTCTGATACCACTTGTTGGTATCAATCTCTAGAATTTGCAAACAAGCTCTAATACCACTTGTTGGGGATCAACCAACAATTTGATTACACTTATGAAAGCAATAAACTGTGGAATTAAAATTAGATAGATAAGTAACTAGAATGATAAATAACAAAGAACAAGAGATACAAGAAACCACCTTGAAAACTTGTATTAAACTCTTTAAAGAAAGAATTCAATTGAAAAAACTTCTTTCTTCTACACCTTTCTTAGATGTACAGATCTCTCTCTTGATCTCTTTCCCTCAAGAGCTCTCTCTCTCAAGTACAATCAACTCTAACAACTTGAAATGATTCACCTATACAATTCTACACTGTTCTTCAACATTCACATTATTCTACAATAAGCTAAAAAGATCTTTCCTACATATAGAATTAGGAAACTTGAGCATGCATTTACAACCAATAGTTATGCCTCTTGAACAAGGGCTCTAAAAATAGTCTTACTAATAATAGAGACGCAGACTTAAAACTACAACTTAATCTCATCATGCAAACACTCAGTTCCGTCTTCAAAAATAGCTTTCTGGATGCATAGGTAACCAACGCCGATTTCTTCCTGCTTGCCTTTGACCGATGTCAGCCGATCCCTGCCGACGTCGGCATCTCTTCAACTACTCCTGACCGACGTTGGTCACTCCTGACCGACGCCGGTGACTGTGTAAACCTACAACTTTGGTAATGTGCTCCTTTGTGAAGCTTTTAGACTCCACACCTTAACAATCTCCCACTTAGAGATAAATAGCTGCACCAGTACCTATACAGCAACATCTTCTAACTCCTCCATCTTCAACTCAATCATGAAGACCAACAGAAGTTGAATGAAGTTTCAACTTCTCCTTTGTAACCAGCTTGGTTAACATATCAGCAGGATTCTTATTTGTATGGATTTTCTCCAGCTTTAACTCACCATCCTCCAATACTTGTCTTATGAAGTGGTACCTAAGCTGTATATGTTTTGTTCTTTAATGAAAGGCTGAATTCTTAGCCAAATGAATGGCACTCTGACTATCACTGTATAGTCTGCAACTCTCTTGCTCCTTTCCAAGCTCTTCCATGAACCGTGTCATCCATATCATCTCTTTGCTAGCCTCTGTGGCTTTAATATACTCTGCTTCTATAGTTGACAAGGCAACAACTTCTTGCAACTTTGATATCTAGCTAACCGTTGTTCCACCAATAGTGAAAACATATCTTATGGTGCTTCTCGTGCCATCCAAATCACCTGCCATATCTGAATCTATGTAGCCATGTAGAGAAGTATCTGAACCTCCATAGCACAAATGCCTACTGCTGGTTCCTCTCAAATATCTAAGGATCCACTAAACTACTTTCCAATGTTCCTTCCCTGGATTGACCATATACTTACTTACAACTCCCACTGCTTGGGTAATATCCGGTCTAGTACACACCATTGCATACATTAAACTCCCTACTACGGAAGAATATGGAACTTTACTCATGTACTCTACCTCATCATGTGAATTAGGATATTGTTCTTTACTCAACTTAAAATGTCCAGCCAAAGGTGTGCTTACCGGTTTAGCATCCTGCATATTGAACTGTTTTAACACCTTGTTCCCATAATCCTCTTGAGACAAAATCAACCTGTGATTTTTCCTGTCTCTCTTAATGCTCATGCCAAGGATTTTCTTTGCTACTCCCAAATCCTTCATGGCAAATGTTTGAGCTAGTTTCACTGTAAGTTAGAGATATCCTACATGTGTGATCCTGCAACCAGCATATCATCTACATACAACAATAGAATAATATATCTACCATTATCCAATCTCTTAAAATACACACAATGGTCAAATTGACACCTACTGTAGCCATGCTCAGTCATAAACCTATCAAATCTCAAATACCACTGTTTAGGAGCTTGCTTGAGGCCATACAAGCTTTTCTTCAATCTACACACTAGTTTCTCCTTACACTTGACCTGAAATCCTTCTGGCTGTTCCATATATATTTCCTCATCCAAATCTTCATGAAGAAACGCTATCTTAACATCAAGCTGCTCAAGATGCAAATCCTCAATAGCAACTAAAGACAGTACAGTCTGTATAGAAGTCATTTTAACAACAGGAGAAAAAATCTCACCAAAATCAATACCTGGCTTTTGTGCAAATCCTTTCACTACCAACCTGGCCTTATATCTCATCTGTCCATTCTCACCTTCCTTCAACCTGTAGGTCCATCTATTCTTCAGTGTCCTCTTACCAGCTGGCAACTCAACCAAATCCCATGTTTGGTTCTCTTTCAAGGACTCCATCTCCTCAACCATGCCACGCTCCCACTAACTCTTGGACTCCACTTGTAATGCTTCTTCAAAACTCTCTGGTTCTCCATCATCAGTTAGCAATAAATAGAATAATGAAGGAAAATATCTAATTGGAGGCTTACTTACCCTTTCTAACCTCCTGAAGGGCATCTGAGGCTCATCCACAACACGTTGTCTGCCCAAATTCTCTAATAATGACCGACCTCGGTCACCTCCAGACCTGTTACTGGCCGACACCAATTCTTCTTAACCGATGTTAGTGCCTGTCCTGCCGACGTCGGTCTCTCTATGACCGACATCAGTTTCTATCCTACCGACGTCAGTTCCTACCCTACCGATGTCAGTCTCTGTGTTTTCCTTCAAGTGATTATTTCTTTTTTCCACGAGCTCATTTTGGACCGTCACCTCATCCAATTATCCGTTGCTCTGCCCAGATTGATTCAGCTTCTTTAGCTGATCACTATACATCACTTTTTTATTGAAAACAATATCAAGACTCCTAATTATCTTATTAGTTCCTAGATTCCAAAATCTAAAACTAAAATCATCTGAGCCATAGCTGATAAATGTGCACCTCATAGACTTAGCATCCAACTTCTTTCTATTTTCCTTATCAACAAGCACAAATACTTCACAACCAAAAACTTTGAGAAAAGAGAGATATACCTTTTTACTTATCCATGCCTCTTATGGAATTCCACCATCAAGCGCTGTAGAGGGTCCTCTATTAGTCAGGTATACTGCAGTGTCAAAAACTTCTGCCCAAAACTCTAAGGGCAAACCAACATGCAATCTCATACACCTTGCACTCTCCATTATTGTTCTCTTCATCATTTTAGGAATTCCATTCTGCTAAGGTGTCCTTAAAACCATCTTTTGTCTGTAGATTCCATGCATATAACAATAATCTTTGAACTTATAGCTGCAAAACTCACCACCATTGTTAGATCTCAGGCACTTTAATCTTCTGCCTGTTTCATTCTCAACCATAGCTTTTCAAATCTTAAAAGTCTCAAATACATCATATTTCTTCTTAATACAATAGATCCATACCTTTCTTGTAGTATCATCTATGAACATAACATAGTACTGTGATCCTCCAATAGAAGCTACCTAAGCTGGTCCCCACACGTCTTTGTGAACAAGCTGCATCTTATGCTTCTTTTTTATTGACCTAGTCTTGAAAAAACTCACTCTCTTCTATTTTCCAAACACACAATGCTCACAATATTCCAAATCTATGCTTTTCAAATCTGAAAGCTTACCTTTAGACTTAATAATTGACATCCCCTTCTCACTCATGTGGCCAAGCCTTAAGTGCCATAATTTTGCATCCACATTTGAAGTAGATAATACAAAAGGAGAATTGTTAGTAACACAATTACATAAATAGAGAGTACCTAATCTCTTACCTCTGGCCATAACAAGTGCACCCTTGGTCACCTTCCAAGATTTAGATGTGAGAGTTACTATACAACCCTCATCCCCTAACTTTCCTGTAGAAATCAAATTCTTCTTCAAGCTAGGAACATGCATAACATCTCTCAACACCCATGTGTTGCCATTCTGCATTTTCAAATGCACTTTACCTTTGTCAATAATTTTACAAGGCTCATCATCCCCTAAGTACACTATTCCAAAATCTCCATGGATATAGTCACTAAAATATTCTCTATTAGGGGTAGCATGAAAAGATGCACCAGAATCTAACACCCACGATTCTATACTATTATGCAAAGAGAATATTAAAGCATCTTGTGCAATACCTACAACCTTTGCTTCTTCTTTTCCTTCATGTTGATTGTCCTCCTTAGGCTTTGACCAGCAATCTCTGCTTATGTGCCCCATCTTTCTATAGTTCCAGCATTGTTGCTTCCTACTATTTCTAGATTTGGATCTACCTCTCACCTTAGACTTAGATCTTGATCTCCTCTTGCTCTTCTCTTTTTGCCTTCCCATGTTCTCAAAACTTAAAGCGTTCCCTAATATTTTCTCTGTGCTTTTCCTACAAATTTTCTCATTCAAGATAACACTAACAACATCCTCTACTTTTAAAATATTTAAAGAAGATGCAATATTACTAACTACCATTACTAAGCTATGGCAGCTTTCAGGCAAAGAACATAATATTAAAAGAGCTTTAATTTTATCGTCAAACACAATATTGACTAAACTTAATTGATTTACAATTCCATGGGAATCATTCAGGTGATTAGATATAGATCCACCTTCTTGCATATTCAAATTAAATAACTACTTCATAAGATATATCTTACTAAAACCTGAGGGTTTTTCATACAAATTTGCTAAAATAGTCATCAACTCTATCATTGTTTTTGCCTGTGATAAATTAGATATCACAGTAGATGCTAGACTCAGTCTTATAGACCCCAGAGCCTTTCTATCAAGAACTTCCGATTCTTTATCATCCATGTCTATGGGCTTCTTTACAATCCCACCTAATGGTAAGTATAGATCTTTCTGATATAGATAATCCTCTATCTGCATTCTCCAATGTTGATAATTTTTTCCATTGAACTTCTCCATTCTCAGTTTACTTTCTTCTGCCATTACTTCTCCCACTCAAATAGAAATCCCTGCAGAAACCCCTATGAGTAATCTGTAATCAATACACACTACATAGATCTGAACCACTTATTAGTGAACCTGAGCTTTGATACCACTTGTTGGATATCAAGCTCTAAAACCTGCAACCAAGCTCTGATACCACTTGTTGGTATCAATCTCTAGAACCTACGACCAAGCTCTGATACCACTTGTTGGGGATCAACCAACAATTTGATTACACTTATGAAAGCAATAAACCACGAAATTAAAATCAAATAGATACATAACTAGAATGATAAATAGCAAAGAATAAGAGATACAAGAAACCACCCTGAAAACTTGTATTAAACTCTTTAAAAAAAGAATGTAATTGAAGAAACTTCTTTCTTCCACACCTCTCTTAGATGTATATATCTCTCTCTAGATCTCTTTTCCTCAAGAGCTCTCTCTCTCAAGTACAATCAACTCCAACAACTTGGAATGATTCACCTATACAATTTTGTACTATTCGTCAACATTCACATTGTTCTACAATAATATAAGAAGATCTTTCCTACATATAGAATTAAGAAACTTGAGCATGCATTTACAACCAATAGTTATGCCTCTTGAACAAGGGCTCTAAAAATAATCTTACTAATAATAAAGACGCAGACTTAAGACTACAACTTAATCTCATCATGCAAACACTTAGTTCTGTCTTCAAATATAGCTTTCTAGACGCACAGGTAACCGACGCTGGTTTCTTCCTGCTTCCCTGTGATTGACATTGACCGATCCACGCCGATGCCAGTGTCTCTTCAACTGCTCTTGACCGATGTCGATTGCTCTTGACCGACATCGATGACTGTGTAAACCTGTAACTTTGGTAATGCGCTCCTTTGTGAAGCTTTTAGGCTCCACACCTTAATAATCTCCCACTTGGAGATAAAAAAATACACCAGTACCTGTACTACAACATCTTCTAGCTCTTCCATCTTCAACTCAATCATTAAGACCAAAAGAATTTGAATGAAGATTTAACTTCTCTTTTGTAATCGGCTTGGTTAACATATCAGCAGGATTCTTATCTGTATGGATTTTCTCAAGCTTCAAATCACCATCCTCCAATACATGTCTTATGAAGTGGTACCTAAGTTGTATATGCTTTGTTCTTGAATGAAAGGCTAAATTTTTAGCCAAATGAATGGCACTCTGACTATCACTGTATAGTCTGCAACTCTCTTGCTCCTTTCCAAGCTCTTCCATGAACCGTGTCATCCATATCATCTCTTTGCTAGCCTCTATGGCTGCAATATACTCTGCTTCTATAGTTGACAAGGCAACAACCTTCTGCAACTTTGATATCCAGCTAACTGCCGTTCCACCAATAGTGAAAACATATCCTGTGTGCTTTTCCTGCCATCCAAATCACCTGCCATATCTGAATCTACATAGCCCTGTAGAGAAGTATCTGAATCTCCATAGCACAAATGCCTATTGATAGTTCCTCCCAAATATCTAAGGATCCATTGAACTACTTTCCAATGTTCCTTCCCTGGATTGGCCATATACTTACTTACAACTTCCACTGCTTGGGCAATATCCGGTCTAGTACACACCATTGCATACATTTAAATCCCTCCTACAGAAGAATATAAAACTTTACTCATGTACTCTACCTCATCACGTGAATTAGGACATTATTCTTTACTCAACTTAAAATGTCCAGCCAAAGGTGTGCTTAACGGTTTAGCATCTTGCATATTGAACCACTTCAACACCTTGTTTACATAATCCTCTTGAGACAAAATCAACCTGTGATTTTTCTTGTCCCTCTTAATGCTCATGCTAAGGATTTTCTTTGCTGCTCCCAAATCTTTCATGGCAAATGTTTGAGCTAGTTTCACCTTAAGCTCAGAGATATCCTGCATGTGTGATCCTGCAACCAGCATATCATCTACATACAACAATAGAATAATATATCTACCATTATCCAATCTCTTAAAATACACATAATGGTCAGATTGACACCTACTGTAGCCATGCTCAGTCATAAACCTATCAAATCTCAAATACCACTATCTAGGAGCTTGCTTGAGGCCATACAAGCTTTTCTTTAATCTGCACACTAACTTCTCCTTACCCTTGACCTGAAATCCTTTCAGTTGTTACATATATATTTTTTCATCTAAATATCCATGAAGAAATGTTGTCTTAACATCAAGCTACTCAAGATGCAAATCCTCAATAGCAATTAAAGATAGTACAGTCTGTATAGAAGTCAATTTAACAACAGGAGAAAAAATCTCACCAAAATCATTACCTGGCTTTTATGCAAATCCTTTCACTACCAACATGGCCTTATATCTCATCTGTCCATTCTCACCTTCCTTCAACATGTTACCTCTAGACATGTTACTGGCTGACGCCGGTTCTTCTTGACCGATGCCAATGCCTGTCCTGTCGAAATCAGTCTTTGTATGACCGACATCAGTTTCTGTCCTGCCGACGTCGATTCCTACCCTGTCAGCATCAGTCTCTGTGTTTTCTTGCAAGTGATTATTTATTTTTCCCGTGAGCTCATTTTGGACCATCACCTCGTCCAATTCTATATTGCTCTGCCCAGATTGATTTAGCTTCTTCAGCTGATCATTATACATCACTTTTTCATTAAAAACAACATCATGGTTCCTAATTATCTTGTTAGTTCCTAGATTCCAAAACTTGAAACCGAAATCATCTGAGTCATAGCCGATAAATGTGCACCTCATAGACTTAGCATCCATCTTCTTTATATTTTTCTTATCAACGTGCACAAAGGCTTCACAACCAAAAACTTTGAGAAAAGGGAGACCTACCTTTTTACCTATCCATGCCTCTTCTAGAATTCCACCATCTAACAATGTAGAGGGTCCTCTGTTAATCAGGTATATTGTAGTGTCAACAGCTTCTACCCAAAACTCTAAGGGCAAACCAGCATGCAATCTCATGCACCTTGCATGCTCCATTATTGTTTTGTTCATCCTTTCAGCAATTCCATTCTGCTGAGGTGTCCTTGGAACCATCCTTTGCCTGCAAATTCCATGCATATAACAATAACCTCTAAACTTATAGCTACAGAACTCACCACCATTGTCAGATCTCAGGCACTTCAATCTTCTTCCTTTTTCATTCTCAACCATAGCTTTCCAAATCTTAAAAGTCTCAAATACATCATATTTCTTCTTGATACAATAGATCCATACCTTTCTTGTAGCATCATCTATGAATGTAACATAGTACTGTGATCCTCCTATAGAAGCTACCTGAGCCGATCCCCACACATCTGTGTGAACAAGCTACAACTTATGCTTCTTCTTTGCTGACCTAGTTTTGAGAAAACTCACTCTCTTCTATTTTTCAAACACACAATGCTCACAAAATTCTAGATCTATGCTTTTCAAATTTGAAAGCTTACCTTTAGACTTAAGAATTGACATCCCCTTCTCACTCATGTGGCCAAGCCTTGAGTGCCATAATTTTTCATCCACATCTGAAGTAGATAATACAGAAAGATAATTGTTAGTAACACAATTACATAAATAGAGAGTACCTACTCTCTTATCTCTGGCCATAACAAGTGCACCCTTGGTCACCTTCCAAGATTTAGCTGTGAGAGTTATTGTACAACCCTCATTCCCTAAATTTCTTACAGAAATCAAATTCCTCTTCAAGATAGGAACATGCATAACATCTCTCAACACCCATGTGTTGCCATTCTATATTTTCAGCTACACTTTATCTTTGCCAATAATTTTACAAGGCTCATCATCCCCTAAGTACACTATTCCAAAATCTCCATGGATATAGACACTAAAATATTCTCTATTAGGGGTAGCATGAAAAGATGCACCAGAATCTAACACCCAAGATTCTATATTATTATGCAAAGACAATATTAAATCATCTTGTACAATACCTGCAACTTTTAATTCTTTTTCTTCGTGCTGATTGTCCTCCTTAGGCTTTGACCAGCAATCTCTGCTTATGTGCCCCATCTTTCCATAGTTCCAGCATTGTGGCTTCCTGCCATTTCTAGATTTGGATCTACCTCTCACCTTAGACTTAGATCTTGATCTCCTTTTGCTCTTCTCTTTTTGCCTTCCCATGCTCTCAAAACTTAAAGCGTTCCCTGATGTTTCCTCTGTACTTTTTCTGCAAATTTATTCATTCAATATAACACTAACAACATCCTCTACTTTTAAAATATTTGAAGCAGATGCAATATTACTAACTGCCATTACTAAGCTATGCCAGCTTTCAGGCAAAAAACATAATATTAAGAGAGCTTTAATTTCATCATCAAACACAATATTGACTAAACTTAATTGATTTACAATTCCATGGAAATCATTCAGGCGATTAGATATAGATCCACCTTCTTGCATATGAAAATTAAATAACTGCTTCATAAGATATACCTTATTAAAAGATGAGGGTTTTTCATACAAATTTGCTAAATTAGTCATTGACTCTACCATTGTTTTTTCCTGTAATTAATTAGATATCATAGTAGATGCTAGACTTAGTTTTATAGACCCCAGAGTCTTTCTATTAAGAACTTCCTATTCTTCATCATCCATGTCTGTGGGCTTCTTTACAATCCCACCTAATGGTAAGTATAGATCTTTTTGATACAGATAATCCTCTATCTATATTCTTGAATGTTGATAATTTTTACCATTGAACTTCTCCATTCTCAGTTTATTTTTTTCTATCATTGTTTCTCCCACTCAAGCAAAAATCCCTACAAAAACCCCTGTGAGTAACTTGTAATCAATACACACTACACAGATTTGAACCACCTGTTAGTGAACTTGAGCTTTGATACCACTTGTTGGATATCAAGCTCTAAAACCTGTAACTAAGCTCTGATACCACTTGCTGGTATCAATCTCTAAAACTTGCAACCAAGCTCTGATACCACTTGTTGGAGATCAACCAACAATTTGATTACACTTATGAAAGTAATAAACTGCAGAATTAATATCAGATAGATAAGTAACTAGAATGATAAATAGCAAAGAACAAGAGATACAAGAAACCACCCTGAAAACTTGTATTAAACTCTTTACAGAAGGAATACAATTGAAGAAACTTCTTTCTTCCACACCTCTCTCAGATGTACAGATCTCTCTCTAGATCTCTTTCCCTCAAGACCTCTCTCTCCCAAGTACAATCAACTCCAACAACCTAAAATAATTCACCTATACAATTCTGTACTATTCTTCAACATTCACGTTGTTCTACAATAAGCTAAAAAGATCTTTCCTACATATAGAATTAAGAAACTTGGGCATGCATTTACAACCAACAGTTATGCCTCTTGAACAAGGGCTCTAAAAATAGTCTTACTAATAATAGAGACACAGACTTAAGACTACAACTTAATCTCATCATGCAAACATTTGGTTCTGTCCTCAAAAATAGCTTTGTGGATGCACAGATAACCGACAACGGTTCCTTCCTACTTGCCTGTGACCGACGTCGGCCGATCCCTGTCGACGCCGACATCTCTTCAATTGCTCCTGACCGACATCAGTCGCTCTCGACCGATGCCGGTGACTATGTAAACCTGCAACTTTGGTAATGTGCTCCTTTATGAAGCTTTTAGGATCCACACCTTAACAATCTCCCACTTGGAGATAAATAGCTGCACCAGTACCTGTACAGCAACATATTCTAGCTCCTCCATCTTCAACTCAATCATGAAGACCAACGGAAGTTGAATGAAGATTTAACTTCTCCTTTGTAACTGACTTGGTTAACATATCAACAGGATTCTTATCTGTATGGATTTTCTCCAGCTTCAACTCACCATCCTCCAATACCTATCTTTTGAAGTGGTACCTAAGATGTATATGCTTTGTTCTTGAATGAAAGGCTAAATTCTTAGCCAAATGAATGGCACTTTGACTATCACTATATAGTCTGCAACTCTCTTACTCCTTTCCAAGCTCTTCCATGAACTGTGTCATCCATATCATCTCTTTGCTAGCCTTTATGGCTGCAATATACTCTGCTTCTGTAGTTGACAAGGCAAAAACCTTCTACAACTTTGATATCTAGCTAACCGTCGTTTCACCAAAAATGAAAACATATCTTGTGGTGCTTCTCCTGCCATCCAAATCACCTGCCATATCTGAATCTACATAGCCATGTAGAGAAGTATTTGAACCTCCATAGCACAAATGCCTACTGCTGGTTCCTCTCAGATATCTAAGGATCCACTGAACTGCTTTCCAATGTTTCTTCCCTAGATTGGCCATATACTTATGGCTCCCACTGCTTGGGAAATATCCGGTCTAGTACACACCATTGCATACATTAAACTCCCTACTATGGAAGAATATGGAACTTTACTCATGTACTCTACCTCATCATGTGAATTAGGACATTGTTCTTTACTCAACTTAAAATGTCTAGCCAAACGTGTGCTTACTGGTTTAACATCCTACATATTGAACCATTTCAACACCTTGTTCACATAATCCTCTTGAGACAAAATCAACCTGTGATTTTTCATGTCCCTCTTAATGCTCATGCCAAGGATTTTCTTTGCTGCTCCCAAATCCTTCATGGAAAATGTTTGAGCTAGTTTCACCTTAAGCTCAGAGATATCCTGCATGTGTGATCCTGCAACCAACATATCATCTACATACAACAACAAAATAATATATCTACCATTATCCAATCTCTTAAAATACACACAATGGTCAGATTGACACCTACTATAGCCATGCTTAGTCATAAACCTGTCAAATCTCAAATACCACTGTCTAGGAGCTTGCTTGAGGCCATACAAGCTTTTCTTCAATTTGCACACTAACTTCTCCTTACCCTTGACATGAAATCCTTCCTGCTATTCCATATATATTTCCTCATCCAAATCTCCATGAAGAAACATTGTCTTAACATCAAGCTGCTCAAGATGCAAATCCTCAATAGCAACTAAAGACAATATAGTCTGTATAGAAGTCATTTTAACAATAGGAGAAAAAATCTCATCAAAATCAATACCTGGATTTTGTGCAAATCCTTTCACTACCAACCTGGCCTTATATCTCATCTGTCCATTCTCACCTTCTTTCAACATGTAGGTCCATCTGTTCTTTAGTGTCCTCTTACCAGCTGGCAACTCAACCAAATCCAATGTTTGGTTCTCTTTCAAGGACTCCATCTCCTCAACCATGCCACGCTCCCACTGACTCTTAGACTCCACCTGTAATGCTTCTTTAATACTCTCTGGTTCTCCCCCATCAATTAGTAATAAATAGAATAATGAAGGAGAATATGTAATTAGAGTCTTACTTACCCTTTCTGACCTCCTGATGGGCATCTGAGGCTCATCCACAACACGCTATCTACCCAAATTCTCTGACAGTGACCGACCTCGGTCACCTTCAGACCTGTTACTCATTGATGCCGGTTCTTCCTGACCAACGTCGATGCCTGTCTTACTGATGTCGGTCTCTGTATGACTGACATTAGTTTCTATCCTGTCGACATCGATTCCTACCCTATCGACGTCAGTCTCTGTGTTTTCTTGTAATTGATTATTTCTTTTTCTTATGAGCTCATTTTGGACCATCACCTCATCTAATTCTCCATTGCTCTGCCCAGATTGATTCAGCTTCTTTAGCTGATCACTATACATCACTTTTTCATTAAAAATAACATCACGGCTCCTAATTATCTTGTTAGTTCCTAGATTCCAAAACCTAAAACTGAAATCATCTGAGCCATAGCCAATAAATGTGCACCTCATAGACATAGCGTCCATCTTCTTTTTATTTTTCTTATCAACGTACACAAAGGCTTCACAACCAAAAACTTTGAGAAAAGAGAGATCTACCTTTTTACCTGTCCATGCCTCTTCTGGAATTCCACCATCCAACGTTGCAGAGGGTCCTCTGTTAATCAGGTATACTACAGTGTTAACAGCTTCTACCCAAAACTCTAAGGGCAAATTAGCATGCAATCTCATACACCTTGCACACTCCATTATTGTTTAGTTTATCTTTTCATCAATTCCATTCTGCTGAGGTGTCCTTGGAACCATCCTTTGCCTGCGAATTCCATGCATATAACAATAATCTCAAAACTTATAGCTGCAAAACTCACCACCATTGTCAGATCTCAGGCACTTCAATCTTTTGTCTATTTTATTCTCAACCATAGCTTTCCAAATCCTAGGCTTTGACCTCCTTAGGCTTTGACCAGCAATCTCTACTTATGTGCCCCATCTTTCCACAGTTCTAACATTGTGGCTTCATGCCATTTATGGATTTGGATCTGCCTCTCACCTTAGACTTAGATCTTGATCTCCTCTTGCTCTTCTCTTTTTTTCTTCTCCTGATCTCAAAACTTAAATCATTCCCTGATGTTTCCTCTGTACTTTTCCTGCAAATTTATTCATTAAAGATAACACTAACAACATCCTCTATTTTTAAAATATTTGAAGTATATGCAGTATTACTAACTGGCATTACTAAGCTATGCCAGCTTTCAGGCAAAAAACATAATATTAAAAGAGCTTTAATTTCATCATCAAACACAATATTGACTAAAATTAATTGATTTACAATTCCATGGAAATCATTCAGGTGATTAGATATAAATCCACCTTCTTGCATATGCAAATTAAATAACTGCTTCATAAGACATACCTTATTAGAATCTGAGGGTTTTTCATACAAATTTGCTAAACTAGTCATCAACTCTATCATTATTTTTTCCTGTGATAAATTAGATATCACATTAGATGCTAGACTCAGTCTTATAGACCTTAGAGCCTTTCTATCAAGAACTTCTCATTCTTCATCATCCATGTCTATGGGCTTCTTTGCAATCCCACCTAACGGTAAGTATAAATCTTTCTGATACAGATAATCCTCTATCTACATTCTCTAATGTTAATAATTTTTACCATTAAACTTCTCCATTCTCAGTTTACTTTCTTCTACCATTGCTTCTCCCACTCAAACAGAAATCCCTACAGAAACCCTTGTGAGTAACCTGTAATCAATACACACTACACAGATCTGAACCACCTGTTAGTGAACCTGAGCTCTTATACCACTTTTTAGATATCAAGCTCTAAAACCTGCAACCAAGCTCTGATACCACTTGTTGGTATCAATCTCTAGAACCTGCAACCAAGCTATGATACCACTTGTTGGGGATCAACCAACAATTTCATTACACTTATGAAAGCAACAAACTGTGGAATTAAAATTAGATAGATAAGTAACTAGAATGATAAATAGCAAAGAACAAGAGATACAAGAAACCACCTTGAAAACTTGTATTAAACTCTTTACAGAAGGAATACAATTGAAGAAACTTTTTTCTTCCACACCTCTCTCAGATGTACAGATCTCTCTCTAGATCTCTTTCCCTCAAGAGCTCTCTCTCTCTCAAGTGCAATCAACTCTAACAACCTGAAATGATTCACCTATACAATTATGTACTGTTCTTCAACATTCACATTGTTCTACAATAAGCTAAGAAGATATTTCCTACATATAGAATTAGGAAACTTGAGCATGCATTTACAACCAACAATTATGCCTCTTCAACAATGGCTCTAAAAATAGTCTTACTAATAATAGAGACGCGGACTTCAGACTACAACTTAATCTCATCATGCTAACACTCAGTTCTGTCCTCAAAAATAGCTTTTTAGATGCACAGGTAATCGAATTTGGTTCCTTCTTGCTTGCCTGTGACTGACGACGACCAATCCATGTTGACGCCGGCGTCTCTTTAACTGCTCCTGACCGACGTCAGTCACTCCTGACCAACGCCGGTGACTGTGTAAACCTACAACTTTGGTAATGTGCTCCTTTATTAAGCTTTTAGGCTCCACACCTTAACAATCTCCCACTTGGAGATAAACAACTACACTAGTACCTGTATAACAACATCTTCTAGCTCCTCCATCTTCAACTCAATCATGAAGACCAATAGAAGTTGAATAAAGATTCAACTTCTCCTTTGTAACCAGCTTGGTTAACATATCAGCAAGATTCTTATCTGTATTGATTTTCTCCAACTTCAACTCACCATCCTCCAATACCTATATTATGAAGTGGTACCTAAGCTGTATATGCTTTATTCTTGAATGAAAGGCTGGATTCTTAGCCAAATGAATGACACTCTGACTATCACTATATAGTCTGCGACTCTCTTGCTCTTTTCCAAGCTCTTCCATGAACCATGTCATCCATATCTGGTCTAGTACACACCATTGCATACATTAAACTCCCTACTACAGAAGAATATGGAACTTTACTCATGTACTCTACCTCATTATGTGAATTAGGACATTATTCTTTACTCAACTTAAAATGTCCAACCAAAGGTGTGCTTACCGATTTAGCATCCTGCATATTGAACCGTTTCAACACCTTTTTCACATAATCCTCTTGAGACAAAATTAACCTATGATTTTTCTTGTCCCTCTTAATGCTCATGCCAAGGATTTTATTTGTTGCTCCCAAATCCTTCATGGCAAATGTTTGAGCTAGTTTCACCTTAAGCTTAGAGATATCTTGCATGTGTGATCCTGCAACCAGCATATCATCTACATACAACAACAGAATAATATATCTACCATTATCCAATCTCTTAAAATATACACAATGGTCAGATTGACACCTACTATAGCCATGCTCAGTCATAAACCTATCAAATCTCAAATACCACTGTCTAGGAGCTTGCTTGAGGCCATACAAGCTTTTCTTCAATCTGCACACTAACTTCTCCTTATCCTTGGCTTGAAATCCTTCTAGCTATTCCATATATATTTCCTCATCCAAATCTCTATGAAGAAATATTGTCTCAACATCAAGATGCTCAAGATGCAAATCCTCAATAGCAACTAAAGATAGTACAGTCTGTATAGAAGTCATTTTAACAATAGGAGAAAAAATCTCACCAAAATCAATACCTAGCTTTTGTGCAAATCCTTTCACTACCAACCTACCCTTATATCTCATATGTCCATTCTCACCTTCCTTCAACCTGTAGGTCCATCTGTTCTTTAGTGTCCTCTTACCAGCTGGCAACTCAACCAAATCCCATGTTTGGTTCTCTTTCAAGGACTCCATCTCCTCAACCATGCCACGCTCTCACTTACTCTTGGACTCCACCTGTAATGCTTCTTCAAAACTCTCTAGTTCTCCACCATTATTTATCAATAAATAGAATAATGAAGGAGAATATCTAATTAGAGGCTTATTTACCCTTTTTGACCTCTTGATGGGTGTTTGAGGCTCATCTACAACACGTTGTCTGCCCAAATTTTCTTATAGTGACCGACTTCGGTTACCTCCAGACCTGTTACTGGCCGACGCTGGTTCTTCCTGACCAACGTCAGTACTTGTCCTGCCGATGTCGATCTCTATATGACCAACATCGGTTTCTATCATGCCGACGTCGATTCCTACCCTGCCGACGTTGGTCTCTATGTTTTCTTGCAATTGATTATTTCTTTTTCCTGTGAGCTCATTTTAGACCGTCACCTCATCCAATTATCCATTGCTCTGCCCAGATTGATTCAACTTCTTCAGCTGATCACTATACATCACTTTTTCATTAAAAACAACATCACGGCTCCTAATTATCTTGCTAGTTCCTAGATTCCAAAACCTAAAATTGAAATCATCTGAGCCATAGCTGATAAATATGCACCTCATAAACTTAGCATCTAGCTTCTTTCTATTTTCCTTATCAACATGCACAAAGGCTTCACAACTAAAAACTTTGAGAAAAGAGAGATCTACCTTTTTACCTATCCATGCCTCTTCTAGAATTCCACCATCCAGCACTGTAGAGGGTCCCCTGTTAAACAGGTATACTGCAGTGTCAATAACTTCTACCCAATACTCTAAGGGCAAACCATCATGCAATCTCATACACCTTGCACACTCTATTATTGTTCTATTCATCCTTTTAGCAATTCCATTCTACTGAGGTGTCCTTGGAACCATCCTTTGGCTGCAAATTCCATGCATATAACAATAATCTCTAAACTTATAGTTGCAGAACTCACCACCATTTTCAGATCTCAGGCACTTCAATCTTCTGCCTGTTTCATTCTCAACCATAGCTTTCTAAATCTTAAAAGTCTCAAATACATCAGATTTATTCTTAATACAATGGATCCATACCTTTCTTGTAGCATCATCTATGAATGTAACATAAACTGTGATCCTCCAATAGAAGCTACCTGAGCTGGTCCCCACATATCTGTGTGAACAAGCTGTAACTTATACTTTTTCTTTGTTGACCCAGTCTTGAGAAAACTCACTCTCTTCTATTTTTCAAATACAAAATGCTCACAAAATTCTAGTTCTATGCTTTTCAAATCTGAAAGCTTACCTTTAGACTTAAGAATTGACATCCCCTTCTCACTCATGTGGCCAAGCCTTGAGTGCCACAATTTTGCATTCACATCTGAAGTAGATAATATAGAAGGAGAATTGTTAGTAACACAATTACATAAATAGAGAGTACCTACTCTCTTACCTCTGGCCATAACAAGTGCAGCCTTGGTCACCTTTCAAAATTCAGCTGTGAGAGTTACTGTACAACCCTCATCCCCTAACTTTCTTGTAGAAATCAAATTCCTCTTCAAGCTAGAAATATGCATAACATCTCTCAACACCCATGTGTTGCCATTCTACATTTTCAACTGCACTTTACCTTTGCCAATAATTTTACAAGGCTCATCATCCCCTAAGTACACTATTCTAAAATCTCCATGGATATAGTCACTAAAATATTCTCTATTAGGGGTAGCATGAAAAGATGCACCAGAATCTAACACCCAAGATTCTATATTATTATGCAAAGATAATATTAAAACATTTTGTGTAATACCTGCAACCTTTGCTTCTTCTTTTCCTTCGTGCTAATTGTCCTCTTTCAGTTTTGACCAGTAATCTCTGCTTATGTGCCCCATCTTTCCACATTTCTAGCATTGTGGCTTCCTACCATTTTTGGATTTAGATCTACCTCTCACCTTAGACTTAGATCTTGATCTCCACTTGCTCTTCTCTTTTTCCCTTTCCCTACTCTCAAAACTTAAAGCATTTCTTGATGTTTTCTCTGTGTTTTTCCTGTGAATTTTCTCATTCAAGATAACACTAACAACATCCTCTACTTTTAAAATATTTGAAGCAGATGCAGTATTACTAACTACCATTACTAAGCTATGCCAGCTTTCAGGCAAAAAACTTAATATTAAAAGAGCTTTAATTTCATCATCAAACACAATATTGACTAAACTTAATTGATTTACAATTCCATGGAAATCATTCAGGTGATTAGATACAAATCCACCTTCTTGCATATGGAAATTAAATAACTACTTCATAAGATATACCTTATCAGAAGCTGAGGGTTTTTCATACAAATTTACTAAAGTAGTCATCAACTCTACCATTTTTTTTGCCTGTAATAAATTAGATATCACAGTAGATGCTAGACTCAGTCTTATAGACCCTAGAGCCTTTCTATCAAAAACTTTCCATTATTCATCATCCATGTCTGTGGGCTTCTTTGCAATCCCACCTAACGATAAGTATAGATCTTTCTGATACAAATAATCCTCTATCTATATTCTCCAATGTTGATAATTTTTACCATTGAACTTCTCCATTCTCAGTTTACTTTCTTCTACCATTGCTTCTCCCACTCAAATAGAAATCGCTGCAGAAACCCCTGAGTAAGCTGTAATCAATACACACTACACAGATCTAAATCACCTGTTAGTGAACCTGAGCTCTAATACCACTTGTTGGATATCAAGCTCTAAAACCTAAAACCAAGCTCTAATACCACTTTTTGGTATCAATCTCTAGAACCTGTGACCAAGCTCTGATACCACTTGTTGGGGATCAACCAACAATTTGATTACACTTATGAAAGCAACAAACCATGGAATTAAAATCAGATATATAAGTAACTAGAATGATAAGTAGCAAAGAACAAGAGATACAAGAAACCACCCTGAAAACTTGTATTAAACTCTTTACAAAAGGAATAGAATTGAAGAAACTTCTTTATTCCACACCTCTCTCAGATGTACAGATCTCTCTTTAGATCTCTTTCCCTCAAGAGCTCTCTCTCTCTCAAGTACAATCAACTTCAACAACCTGGAATGATTCACCTATACAATTCTATACTGTTCTTCAACATTCACATTGTTCTACAATAAGCTAAGAAGATCTTTCCTACATATAGAATTAGGAAACTTGAGCATGCATTTACAACCAATAGTTATGCCTCTTAAAGAAGGGCTCTGAAAATAGTCTTACTAATAATAGAGACGTGGACTTAAGACTACAACTTAATCTCATCATGAAAACACTCGGTTCTGTCCTCAGAAATAGCTTTTTGGATGCATAATTAACTGATGCCGCTTCCTTCCTGCTTGCCTGTGACCGATGTCGGGCGATCCCTGCTGACGTCGGTGTCTCTTCAACTGCGCCTGACCGATGTCAGTCGCTCCTGACCGATGCCGGTGATTGTGTAAATCTGCAACTTTGGTAATGCGCTCCTTTGTGAAGCTTTTAGGCTCCACACCTTAACAAAGGGGATGGTTATCTTAGAAATATTATTTGATCAAGAGAAGATAGATGAGGCTTTTAAGATTCTAAAAGTGATTGGAAAAGATTACAGTGTAGTTGATCTTGGACCTCAAGATCAATCACAGTTGGTTAACATTGGAAAAGCTTATACAAGTGATGAAAATAAGAAATATAAGCAGTTACTTAAAAAGTAAAAATATGTGATAGCATGTTCATATGATAACATGAATATTTTTAATCCAAGAGTCATCACCCATACTATACCTCTCAAAGAGAATTGCAAATCTTTCCAGTAAAATTAGAGACGTATAAGTCTAGTCTTATAACCTATGATTTTTAAGGAATTAAAGAGGTTGCTAGATTCTAAAATTATATTTTCCATTAGGCACTCTATTTGGGTTGCCAATTTGGTGCTAGTTAGAAAAAAATGGTGAAATTAGACCTTGTATTGAGTTTAAAAATATGAATAGAGCATCGAAAAAAAGATAATTATCCTCTCCCTTCTCTTTACCAAGTAATATAAATTATTTTTGGTTCATCCATGATGTATTTTCTTGATGGATTTTTAGGATACAATTTGATTTTAGTGGAAAAGGAATAAAAAATGAACACAACATTCACAACTAAGTGGGGCACCTTTGCATACAAAAGAATTCCTTTTGGAATAATAAACATAGGAGCCACTTTTCAAAGGGCCATGAACCATGAATTACAAGGCTTAATTCATAAGTGTATCATAATTTACATGGATGATCTAACTACTTTCTCCAAGAATAGGGAGGACCATTTCATGCATTTAAAATAAGTATTTGAAAGGTGCAGAAGGTATGAGATCTCCATTAACCCTAAAAAAAGCATTTTCTATGTCACTAAGGTGAATTTTTAGGCCATGTTATCACTAGAGATGTAATTTCTATAGATCCTAAAAGAGTGGAAGATATATCAAAAATAGAGCCTCCCAATAGTAGAAAAGAGCTAAAATCTTTTTTTGGTAAGATAAAATTTATGATAAAATTCATTTATGGCTTTGAAAAAATTGTCGGGCCATTAAATGATATGATGAAGAAGGATGATAAGGTCTCATGGAATGAGGACCTAAGGAATGACTTTGTAAATATCAAAAAAATAATCATTCAAGCTCCAATATTGATAAGTCCAAACTTTTCAAAAGATTTTTATCTCCACTCTTTTTCCTCTAACCACACTATTGTTATTATTTTAACTCAAAAAATAGGAGGATGTGACCATCCAATTGATTTTATGAGCACTAATTTGAAAAATGTTGAGTTAAATTATCCTTTGGTTGATAAACAAGCCTTTGCATTAGTTAAAATAGTCCAAAAATTTAGGCACTACATTCTCAGGAATAAAGTGCATGCCATTTTATCAGATCTAGACACTAAACTAATGTTGAGCCAATGTGAACTTAGAGAGTGAAGAGGTAATTGGATGTCTATTCTTCAATAATATGACATAGAGATGAAAACTATAAAAATGATAAGATGTTAAGGTGATTTAACCTATTTAGGAATAATGGAGTGTTATTCCTATTTTAGTTAAGGGTCTAGATTAATAAATTAGTATAAAATATAGCATTAAATATAGTCATGATTTGTGAAACTATTTATATTTTTCACCTTTATAAAACTATAAATAAATAATAATAAATATAACTTAGCTAGAAAATAGACTGAAATGGCTAATACAGGGGTTGAAAATGGCTATGTAGGACTTAGAAGGTGTCATAAACCTGAATTTGGATTTCATTGGGTGAAAGGATAGAAGCACCAAAAAGTGGACATTTTAATGTTTGATATTTTTATCTATTCTTTCATCTATTATATAAAATAACCATAGAGTCCTAAAACTTTTTGGGTAGTTATATTGTTATGTGTGAGTGTGCCTATGAAAAATTGAGTGTTGGTTATTGATGGAACTCATTATCAAGATGACTTTAGCTTCAAACCCTAACCCTCCATCATGCTTGATAAAATGACATTTGAGTCACTTAAGAAAGTAGGGTTAGTATGAAATATTTGATAAACATGCAATCCACACCCCTTGTGTGGGTACATTGCCTACATATAAATACTCTAAAGAGGGATCAAGGCATATGTATTTCTCCCACCTAGTGTGCTTTATGCAATAGTGTGATTCATATGAAAATGCCAAATTGATAGTGTTTGAGGTGGGTAGGGACTAGTATGAGGATTTTTGTAGGTTTGTAGCTATGTTAGGTGACTGTGTGTAAAGAATAGGGAATTTTACCTCAGTTTTTTGTTTGTATTCTTATTGGATTTGTAAGTTTTGTCACCTCCTTTATAAATGAGATTTGAGTGGGTTTTATAGGGAACAATTAGTCATGGGTTAGATGTATTCATCCTAAGCCAACCTAACTAAGGATAAGGACCAGATGAAAATGACCATTGGAGCTCAAAGTGTAAATGGACAAGACCATTAAAAATGGGACAGTTCTCTATGGAGAACTATAGTCCAAATGGGGTACTCTTATCCTATAGGCTCAAGACCTAGGGGAATAGGATTGACATAGGGAATATTGTCTAGCTAAGGTGGAATGACTATTCAAAAGATTTTATATGATTGGTAATGATTAAAAAGGTTTATATAAGGGTTAGAAGAGCATGTAAAAGGGACCTAATGGATGGGATATCACAATCAACACTCAAACTATCAATTTGGACATTTTATGTGATTACATTTTTCCCCTTTATTTTAGTGATGCAAAAATCAAAATACTAGGATAAATTAAAAATAGAAAATATACCTAAACTTATCTATAAGGGTGAAGCCCATGAGAATGTGTGATGATGAGTGTGTGTAGAGAGAGCACAACATGAATCATAAATTTTTAAGAGAAAACAAGGAGTAGATCAATTTTTACTGGACACACTATGTCTAAAATAAGAATGTATAAAGGTTGGGTAAAAGAAATAGAAATATAAAGTAATGAATACACCTCACTAGGTATGCAAAACAATAAAAAAAACCTATTGTGATGTTGAGTGATGTTGAATGATGTTGAGTGATGTTGAGTGATGTTGGGTATGTGATGCATCGAGAGTAATATTTCTCTTGAATATAAAGTCTAACCCTTTTAATCCATCATCACCTTTTATGTAGTGAATATATTTGATCATACATGTATTAATTGATGTTTGGAATATGTGTCTAGTCCCTCTGAGTAGGTGGATAAAAAATACAAAGGCTAGCTAATCCTTTGGTTCCATCATTGCCCATTTACTGTGAATTATAAACTGATACCAATATGAATGTTTATCATATGAGATGGCTCATTAATCCCATGAATTATCTATAATCTAAAAATTTGGCATGGATATCCAAATATGTACTGAGAACTAGTTCAATCTTGACCACTCTAAAAGGTGGATGTTAGGCTTATATGAAAGCCACTCTAAAACTAAGAACTAGGCTTATATAAAAACTAATCCAAAATGATGCAAACCACCTACATATGGGATAAGGAATTCAATTACTAATAATACCTAGGTAATACAATGAATTGGAAAGAAAATAAGGCAAATGTGTCATGCACATTACCCCCAATCACTAGTGTTTGTAACATTGATTCTAATCTAGAAGTTGTACCAACTGCCCAATCTAAAAATGGAAGTGAGATCCATCATGCCATGTATGATAACCCATATATCTATATAATCTAATTAAAACTATATTGAAACTACCCAATCTAAACTAGACTATAGCTAACAAACCTATAATTGACCTTACCTTTCTATCTATTTTTTAAACTTCTGGGTTTTTGGTTGTTTGGAAAAGAGCACTAAAAAGTTGATACTTTATTGTATGGTGCTATATTTTTAATGGGATGCTCTTTTATTTTACTATTTTTGATGATTTTTCTATGTTCATATCTATTTTTATGCTTGTTTTGAACGTTTTTAATTCTAATTGCTATTCTGAGTGTTCTAAAAACTAATTTTTGACTAGTAGAGGGATCTGATATCTGTGATAAAACCCATGTTTGTTGCCCCTTATTTTGAGGATAGGATTGAATACCCTGTAATGACTAACCTCAGAATAAAGAGCCTTATAAGTGTTTTATGTTGTGAAATACATGATATAGCAATGATAATCTAAAAGATGTCTAAAGATATAACATAATTTGTAGTGGATATTTTTAGATCAATAGGGGTATGCCTAGATAGATGTCATAATTTAATACTATGTGAAATATACTAAATTAAAACTATAAATTTGGTTAGTTATCAAGGAGGGATGGAGCATGATATCCATCATGAAATCTAAGAAGTCAATATAATGCATTATGTGTATCATGGCATTGCAGACAATTGAGAAGAAAACAAGGAAACAAAAATGCAAGGAAATAAGCAAGAAGTATAAAAAATAGGCCAAGGGGTCAATAAAATAAGGGTCATGGTCACATATCACTCAAACTAGGAAAGCAAGCATACAAGGCTTGTTAAAATGCCCACATACACATACAATTATAAATAAGCAAGATTAGCGCAAGGGACATAAGCACATACAAGAGTAAAAACAAAGGACATTGACAAAAATCCTAAGGCACACACAATTAAAAAAATATGAACTAAGAAATGCAATCACATCTATCTACTCAAATCAAGAAAGGAAGGTATGTAAATGTTGGAAACACTATTGCATGTAACTGATCAAAATAAGAAGTGAAAGTATACAAAACATAGAATACAAGACTAGATAGATGATAAGAAGTACATAAGTGCTATATAATAGTGAGTATCAATAGAATAATCTATGTATGTTAGTAAGTAATGTACATCAAAATGATAACAAGAGTGTGTGGTGTAGGAATGGCATAACCTAGATGGTGTAGTCATGTAGAATATGCCCCTAAAGATTAGATATGTTGATGTATGTATCTAATGTAAAATTAGGATGCGACCTCAATGGGTAGAATGAAGCAATCACAAATCTAGGTGTCACTACACACACTCAAATAAGATCAAGTGAAGCATGGTAATATAGATAAATTGATAAACAATAGCATATAACATAAAAATGTAATTCTATCATGGTAGTAGAAATGTAAAGCATGGAAAATGTGTATAATTGAATATTTTTTATTTCTTTTAGTTATGTGAATGTTTTTTTAATTTTTACATGTTATATTTTTTTTGTTATTTTGAAATATTGTATTGCTTTTGGTATTTTGAAATAAGTTATGTACAAGTAAACATAAGGAAACTATGTACAAGTAAGTTGATAAATCATGTACAAGAAAGATTGAGAAGAAATGATACTAACCAATGAGTCTCATAAGAGACTCCCTATCATGATGTCTTGTATCAAGGAGAGGGATCATGCATGATCACGAAGCACAATGGAAAGGCTGAAATTGTGACTCTGAAAGTTGTGTATGCTATAAGTGCTCTAAAATATCTATAGTGGAAACCAATTGTGGGGTCCCCCTATAACTCTAAGAAGTGGATACTATTTCCATTGTGGGGATCTTAGGGACCCATTTGGTAGTAGAATAAGCTTCCTAAAAATGTTCTCTATGTGTAGAGGAATGAGACCTCAATGATAATATTTTGGGTGTGATTATTATAGCTAGAAACTATTTAGAGTCCTAAAACTATCATTGATATAGTGGTTTCTGTAAGAGAGGCCTTTGTGTAATTGTATTAACTCTTTGTGATGGTGAGGGAGGCCTTGATTATGTTGGAATCTCAATTGGAGGAATAACTATAACTAGTGGAGGAGCTAAAATTGGTGACTACAAAGTAGGAGATGGATCTAAAGTGGGGAGTGGTAACTCATAAATAACTCAACCAACTATAATAACTTGATTAATGTGAATGTATTTCATGCATTTTTTAACTGTAGAAGGTACTACATGAAGTTTTTAGATCCATAGCCAACCAAGTAACATGTCAAAGAATCCTACACTAGGAAAAATAGTAAATGGTGTGGCCATATGTGTTATACTAACCTATAGAGTAAGTAAAGTCTCACCCAATTAACTCTATATGTGTCCACTAAATCTACTAATAATTATGTTTTTAAGGGTGATATCTTGCTTTGCATATCCCAAAAGCTAAAGTAATGTTATAGTGCACATGTTCACACTAAATCAAACATTGTGAATGGGATGGTGATTAATGTAGTCTCTGATAAAGAATGTATAGTAATCTAAATCATCCTCAACTATCCCCTAATCTAAGGAGATCGAAGGTCTAGCTACAACTCTTGAATTATATAAACCAATCATATTTCTCAAAGGATGTGACTCAACTAAAAGTTCCTAGTATGTGATAAATCTATATCCATGGGTGTAATCATCCTACCTATATTCATAAACTCAGGTGATAAAATGTACCACATGATCTACTATAGGCATAGATTTGGTAGTAGGTGTGGGATAAGAGCTAGGTGAACCAAGTTTGAAGGGAAGAGGAATAGATATAACTTTTAGTGTTTTCTTGTGTCTAGTAGTGATAGGTAGATACTTAAAAGTATCCATAGATTTAAATACATATAGGTATAAACCATGTGTGTGGGAATAAATTCATGTAATTGGAGTTATAATTTTTATAGTAATATGATTATAAATAACATTTTTCATGAGAGATAGCAAACAAGGGATAAAGAGCATGGAACTTTGTACTAATGCATAAAAAACTTTGACTTGTAACATGACATTTCTATCATGTTTAGCAAGATAAAATTGAAATTTATTGTGCATGTGAGAGAGAGCATGTAAAAGAAATAATGAAACCTTGTATTAAATAGATGTAAACATTTATTTGAAGGAAAGGGATCTTAACATGTTTAGAAATAAATTTCTTAATATCATCCCAAATTATAAAAAGTAAGCATGAAAGGGAAAGAATGAAGTTTTGCATTAACATATAGTAAACTTCATCTTTCATATATATGATAAGACTGAGTATGGAATCCCTATTATTTGAAATAAATGTTTTGAAATAAGTGAGATCCATTTTTGATTTTATGTGAAATTTGATTTAATTAAAAAAAATCAAAAACATATTTCTAAAAATTAGCAAAGAATTTTCCCTAGGGTTTCTAAGGTTTTTGTGCACAACTTAAGTAGGGTTAAATAATGATTTAACTTATTTGAGAATAATGTATTTTTATTCATATTTTAGTTAAGGTTATGGATTAATAAATTAGTATAAAATATAGTACTAAATACAATCCTAATATGTGTAACTGTTTATTTTTTTCACCTTTCTAAAAATAGCAATAAATAAGAATAAATATAACTTAGCTGGAAAATAGATTTAGATGGCTGATACAGAGGTTGAAAATGAATATGAAGGATTGGGAAGGTGTCATAAAATTGAATCTATATTTCATTGGGTGAAAGGATAAGAATGCTGAAAAGTGGATGCTTTGGTGTGTTGGGTGAATATTTTGTTGATTAGCGTACTAATAAACAAAATAGGTCTGATCATCCAAAGTAGGAAGATTGGTCAGCCAAATGTGTAGGTTTACCACATCAAAAGGGGACTAATATCTCCTCTCATCAAGTGGAGGTTCTCTCTCTCTCTCTCTCTCTCTCTCTATATATATATATATATATATATATATATATATATATAAACAAAAAATAATACTCAGGGATAGAATAAACCATCCATCTCTCTTTTTTTAGAGATGATGCATACAAATCAAAGGAGAAATCTTAGTGATAATGATAGAAATCACTCCTCTTCTTTTAGAAGTACCATTCAACAAACCACAATAATCTTCTTGGTAGTAATTACAAAATGTAACCAAGATCATAGTAACCAGTAAATTAAGATGTAGCACAAAGTCTCCACCTGAATTACCCAAGACTGAGACACGAAGGACAATGAGGGCACAAATTCATTCCAAGGTCCTTTACATATAAACAAAAAGAAAACACACTAACGGCAATTGTGGGGGCACAAAGTCTCTCCACAGTTGGCTTCAGGACACCTTCCTGACTACTTTCACTAATTCTACTTATTGAATTAAAGGAACAAAAAATATATTAAGGAAAAAGACATAAGAATAGTTTCCATAACAACAAAGATATCACAACACAAATTCTAAAAATTCACTTTCCTCCTTATTCCAATAACAAAATATGATCAACAATTTGAGCTCAAAGTCTCAATAATGCCTTTCAATTTGGGCATAATTTTGTTTTTGATAATCAGATAGAGAGATCCCAATAAAACAATAAAAGAGAGTCCCTTATATAGCCTCTTCAAGAAGGACTTGGGAATAGTAACACATCATGTTGCATTAAATTTTGTTAAGAAGACATGCTAGAATTTAGGGGCATTTACCCATTTTCTTTTCTCAATGCATAGAAACGGGTCACGCTATTGAAATTTTGCATCTTTCAATATCCACCTAGTGGTTTACTTCTAGAAACATATCTAATGCACAAATGTTTTTGGTCATTCCTCCTCATTCCTCCTTTTTTAGTTATTTGAATCGGGTCCTTGATTTAGTTCGATGCTCTGTTCCTTAGTCACTTCATGATGGTCTTTTGAGAACCATGCGAAAGATGACACTTGGTAGCTTATGTTGCATTTGATACTATGTCTCAATAGATGACACATGGTAGCTTCCACTGTGACTTTGAAGAAGACACATGACAACATAGCAGGTTCTCTATTTCTTTAGACTTTTCTTTCAGAAGAAAAAGTCTGAAGGAATTGTTTCAGACAATTTTTCTGAAGGAATTTTCTCTTTGTCACTTTTTCTGGGGGAACTTTTCCAAAGAAAAACCCTTTGCTCTTTTGGCCTTTGAATTATTCCATTTTCCCCCTTCCTACCCTCTTCAAGGGTTGTTTGAGCTCCAAATTAGCCTTTTAGGTTTTTACAATGGTTCACTTCAGCTTCTAAGTGTCCTTTGAAAGGGTTGTTTGTCCCTTATAAATTTGCCTTAGTTAATTTTATGTGAATCTCAAATTGTGACACATGGTAACATCTGCTATGAAATAGATAAGGACACATGGTAGTATCCATTGAACTTATAGAAGCTTTGGATTCCTTTTGAGTGTCTTGTAGAAGATGACACTTGGTGGCTTCTACTGCATTTTGAAAACACTATAGAACCATGTGGGATTCATTTTAGATTCATGCAGATGATGCCACTTGGCATGTTCTACTTAACTTATAGAGGAAATGTGGTAGCATTTGTTGCTCTTAAAAACAAAGTGAAATGAGGCTCAAAAGATGACACTTGGCAGCATCCACTGAGTTCTATAAGGTATTTGTTTCCTTCCTTAGTCACTTTTGCCATGAAAATTCCCTCTGGAAGGGCACTTGTGTCTTTGACGCTTGGGGAACTCCTTTGAACTTGTCTCTTGAACCGACCGATTGAACCAAATTTGGTTCAATGGTTCAATGGTTCATTCCCTTGTTTCTATTGACTGTTTGAACCAAGGTTCTTTGAAAAAAGCCTCATTGAACCCATTGAACCTTTTGAACCTTGAACTAGTCCTAAAAATGACTAAGTGTCAAAAACTTGTTCTTTTGATTGAACTTGCCTGTAGAAGCCTTTGAAGCTATTGAACCATTAGTCCATCACTTCCTTGTTCTTTTAAAGATCTTTGATCTTCATCACACTGGTTGAACCTTTAAACCTGTGAACTTGTTAAACCCTTTGCTTCAAGGTTCAACAGTTTAATTGGTTCATTCTTTTTATTTGGCTAAGTTCTTTTGATATTTTTGAACCAAATGCATTGAACCATTTGGTCGTTGAACCTATTGAACCATTAAACTCATTAAACCTTTGAACCAAAGTGGTTCAATGGTTTAATGGTTTAAGCCTTCTTCTCTTTGATAAGTGTTTTGAATCCATTAAACTTTGAACCTTGACAAATGCACTTAACTCTTGTTGCTGATGTTGAACCTTTGAATCTATTGAACCCATTGAACCAAAATGGTTCAAGGTTTAATGGTTCAATGGTTTAATCCTTGCTTAGAATCTTACTGATGAACTCTTTTGGTTGAACCTTGTCATTGAACCAACTTTGAAATTGCCTAAGTGTTGAGATCTTGCTTCTTTCCTGCAGAGTCTGTAGAAATCAACTTGTGAAGCCCATAGAACTTGGCCTGTAGAGTCCATAGATTTTCTTCCTATAGAGTCCATAGATTCAATCCTATAGAGTTGATAAATTTTTGAGAAGCTTGAAAAATGAGGAATTTGAATGCTTAGAACAAATTTCTAGAAGGGAAGAGATTATTTTGGTTTGTTGAACCGAAATAGTTCACATGTTGTCCCAGAAATGAGAAGTATATTTTTTGGGGACAACAACTTTATGCCATGTCCTTTGATTGTCATCTTCTAGCTTCTTGATGATAGTTACCAAGTTCTTATTGCTTGATTTAGATTTTCCATTCCCTTGTGGAAAATAATCAGAAGAGTGAGAGAGTGTAATTCCATAATGGAAACAAAATTGTGTAATCTCCTGGGAGGTGAAACAAGCTACATTGTCAATAATAATTTTGGTTGGAACTCCAAACCTAGAAATGATATTCTCCTTGAGGAAATTGCATGCAACTTCTGAAGTAACATGCTTATTTGGGATTGCTTCTACCCACTTGGTGAAATAGTTAGTTACTATAATGACATAATCATGTCCAGCACTTGAAGATGGGTTTATAGTCCCAATAAAATCAATCCCCCATTAATAGAAAGGTTATTCTATGATCATTGGCTTGAGAGGCAGGGCAGCTAAATTGGGTCTTCCAATAAATTTCTAGTAGAGTTCACATTTTCTCACCCACTTATATGCAACTTGGAAAAGAGTTGGCCAATAATACCTAGCTCACAGAATCTTGTGAGTAGTTATAGAAGCAAAAAAATGTCTCCCATAGGCTAGATTGTGGAAATATTTCAAAAGTTGGCTTTGTTTCTCTTTGTCTACACATCGAAGGAATACTCCATCTATGCTTCTCTTATATAAGCTATTGTCCCAAAGGACAAAATTGGCAGCTTTCAACTTGATATTCCTCCTTTCTTTATAAGAAAAATGAGTAGGACAATCACCATAAGTAAGGAAATGAGCAATACATGAATACCACTCATTGGTAGTGGAGACAAAAAGGACTGTTGGTGTATCTTCCACTTTAGCTTCTTCATGTTGTGTATCTTCTGGCTTGTTGTCAATAATTAATTAATATAGGCCTTTTCCCCTAACCAGCTTTGTTGGCTTGATGTCTAGATCAAACTCTTAGATATTTACAATCTAATTGCCTCTTTTTGTGCCAAAATCCTGCTAAGTTAATATGGACTTGACTATAGTGTCAGGAACTAAGGCAGTAGTGTGTGAATTTAGGATATAGAAGTGGAAATGTTTAACTGCTTTCACCACGACATAAGGATGCTTCTCTATGTTTGAATACTTCATCTCATGGGTTTTGAGAGGGCAACTCATGAAAGAAATGAGAGATTCTATACCTTCCTTGTCCTATTGAACAAGAATTGCTAAAAGCATGTGTTTAGAAGTATAGTTATATATGATGAAATCTTTGTTATAATCTAGATGAACCAAGGTAGGGGCATGAGCAATGATAGTTTTGATATCTTGAAATGCTAACTTGCCTTCTTTAGTCCAGCTGAATGTGGTCTTCCGTTTCATCATGTTCACACTGTGTCTAGTCTTCTCAGTAAATTTAGGGATGAACCTCTATAAGAAATTCACCTTTCTAAAAAAAGAGTGAACAACATTTTTATTTGTAGGTAAATTAAGATCTTGAATAGACTTGACTCTATCTAAGTCAATCTTTATGCCTTCTTTAGACACAATGTGTCCAAGGAGTTTCCCCTCTATTACTCCAAAAATAACTTCTTAGGGTTCAAGGAAATACCATTCTAGTGGCAGTGTTCCAACTCTTGTTGTAAGTGGTGTACATGATCATAATGATGCTTTGAAAAGATAGTCAAGTCATCAAGGTATACCACTATGATTTTACCCATCTCATCTTTGAAATCCATGTCCATTGCTATCTAAAAGGTGGCATCAATATTTATCAAGCCAAAAGGCATTCTTCTATATGCAAATGTACCCCAAGGTGTGGTGAATGCAGTCTTGTGTTGGTCTACTTCACCAACTTCAACTTGATTATATCCTGAGAAGCCATCTAGCATTGATAACATCTCTGAACTTGTCACTATTTGAAGTACTTGATCCATGATTGGCAAAGGGTAATTATATTTCAAAAATGACTAATTTAGATTCCTAAAATCTACACAAATGCGAATTTTGCCACTCTTCTTCCTTATAGGCACTATGTTTTCAATCCATGTGGAATGATGGATTGGGAAGATGATTCTAGCATTTAACATTTTTTGTATCTTAGACAGAATAGTATCTTATATTTTTAGATTGTACTATCTAGATATTTACTTATAGGGCATTGAGTCAGGCTTGAGAGGAATGTCATGGTGGATTTCATCAAGTCTGAGAGACTTCAGGTCATCATAAGAATATGATAAGACATCTATGTATTGACGAAGTAAATTGGTGAACTTGAATCTTTCTTTAGGGGTGCAGCACTTACCAATGTTAACCATCTTGGGATTTTCTTTAGTAGTCAGATTTACTTGATTGAATCCTTGAGAGAAGCTTGAATCTATTTGCTATTGTTTGATGAATCTATCATGCTTGTCAAATAGTTTCTCAAGAGAAACCAAGCCTTTTGGAATTTTATTTCCTTTTAGCTATAAGAATTCTTCATTTATATTTGAACTAGATTCAGACATTGATTCATACTTCTGAGGTTCACTACCTTCAAAACACAGTTGTTTGAAATTGTATTTTCATTCTAGGAAAGAAATGATTTGATGATCATCATTGAATACTTTTCAATGATCAGCATTGTCAGGAACACTTGATCTATCGACTAGCTTAATAGTATACCTATCTTCTTTGAAAATTGAGTGAGGAACTAAGAGAGTTCTTGAAAAAACAAGTGCATTAGCTATGTCATTAGATTCCTTGGGTATGTTAGAAATGTTTAAAGCATCAAAGCTTTCAATTTGGTCCCAAACTAGGTTGTGGTAGTGGTGTAATCTTCTATTCTTGGTTTGGTATAAGTTTCTCACCTGACAAACCACTAATTCAGCATCCCCTTTGGCATGAAGAAACTTGATGCCTTTGTCTTAAGTATCCTTCAATCCAAGTAACAGATATTCACATTCAGCTATATTTTTAGTGTTGCTAAATTGTAATTTGTAAGATGAAGGAAACATATCTCCTTGAGGAGATATCAACACAATCCCAACTCCTGAACAAGTAGATGAGTAGATACCATCAAATTCTAGAGTCCATACCTCATCAGATACTAATTTTTCTTTAGACTTTCCTTCATTAGAGAGGGAGGATCCTTCTTCCTTTGTATTGTAACCTACTAGTTCTTCTGCTATTCTAGTTGAACTAATTTTTGGGTTGACACTTTCAAGAATTTAATCAGATGTTTTATCCACTTTGTCTATAGATAGAAAGTAGTAACCCATACCTAAGGATTAAAAAAGAATTTGAGCTTCAAGGGCTGATGTTTGGGTGACCATGTATTTTGCCTCCTTTTCAGGGAGCAATCTCTTCATTACACCTTTGAAAGGGATTCTTGCCTCTGACAGGTCCATGCTTAGTTCTCCTCCCACGTCCTTGCAAAAAAAAATTCCAAGAAAAATGCCATAGGATTTTGGGAAGTCAGCCACCAACACAATCATCTTGATTCTCTTGTCTGGAAAGGCTACAAATGCAAATTGGGCATCTTTGATTTGCCCTAGCAATGGTACTTGCTTGTTTTCCATGGAGAAACATCTCCCAAATGTCTTGGTCAGTGTGAGGCCAAGAGATTAAGCTACTTTAGCAATCATGATGTTGTCAAATGCACCTGAGTCTATAATACAATTACTTAGCTTGTGACCATTTATTAATAGGGAAACATAGAAAGGTTCTATTTTCCCAAGGGTAGCTAGAGGAGTAATGAAAAGATTATTTGGAATGGTCATGTTCTTTAGGGAATCAGGAGTTATCTTTTTAGCTTCTTGTCCTATAAAGATAGTTTTGTTCTTGACACATTGGACCAACTTATCCAATTGATTAGGATTGGACTACAAATATTCAAATATAGACATTTGTATTTTGATCTTTTTGACATGATCAATTATGTCAAATGGCTGAATTGGATTAGGAATAGAGGAAGGTATTTCAACCTTTTGGGTTTTAGGAGGGATAAGAGGAGGGATGGTTTATGAAATTAAAATAGAAGGTGAAGGTGAAATTGATGTACTTACCTTTTGGGTGATCACTGGATCCTTTGACTGGAAAGGCAGAGTGGTTCCACACTTAGCAATTGTAATTGCTAGTTGAGGTTGCTCCTCTATCTTCCCTTTATTAGCTTGCTAGACTGATTGGTTCTTGGACCTGGTAAACATTGCATATGATCCATCAAAAGCTTCTCCTTTACTTTTGGGCTCATCCTGGTAGTTCAAGAAATTGATGTGGGAGTCGCCAGCTGATTCTTCTTGATTTTCTACAAGGAGATCAATGTCATTTTATTGATTCAATTTAGGCTAGAAAGATAAATCTGATTCTACTTCAAGATATCCCATTGCTAAATTAGTTGGAGGAGCTTCTAGGGCAAGTTTCCCTTATGGGGGAGGAAGATGATTTTATTACCCTTGATTCCTAGCAGCATTGCCCTGATATGACTAATTTGGAAATGTCATTCTTGGAATATCTCTGTATGAAGGAGTAGAAGATATTCCTTACACTATTTGTTTTTTGAGAGTAAGCAACTCATTTTCCAACTTTTGCACCATTGGATCTGTGGTACCTATAGATGAATATTCAAAAGATGATGAAGGTCTATTTTTATTTAGATCTCTTCTTATCTTTCATACTAAGATGAGATCATCTTCTATCTCAGTGGCCAAATGTTGAGTTACAACAAGATCTATTTGACCAACACATCTCAAAAGAAAACTTACTATAGGTAACTAAGAATTAATGAAGAAGCATTTGAGATTCTCAGCTGTAGGTTGAGAAATTACAGGAATTCTATTCCTCAATTTTTCAAACTTGGCTATGAAGTCCCTCATTAGTTCGTGAGGTTCTTTCTCCATCTATGTAAGTTGAGCTAGAAGTGCATGTGCATATTTTGTAGGTTTGAATCTAGCTTCAAACTTAGCTTTGAGGGTATTCTAATCAATTAATGACCAAGGTTGTAGATGATAAAATTAATTTGTAGCAGCACCTTGTAATGTTTCTACAAATAGCCTAACTGCTACATCTTTAAATTCAACTCCAATTATGCCACAGGCTATGCTGAAGGATGCAATGTGTTCTTCAGGATGAACTTTCCCATCACCATAGAATTTGGGGAAATTCTTCCTTAAACTGCATGGAAGCTCATGTAGAGGTGGAGTAAGATTGAGAGGACTAAAAGAATTACCCCAGGGGCCTTGAGCTGCCATTATATGACTATTCAAAGGAGGAATAACAAATCTCAGAGGAGTAATTATTGGCAAAGATTTATCAACAAAATAAGTGGATACTTCGTTTGGCAATGGAGATCTGAATTTAGTAGGAGGAAAGCTCTTGGTTCATTAGAGGTGAGATGGTGAAGGAAATAGATCAAAATTACTTTGTTATACCAACTCAAATATAGGTCAACAATAACTTTATCCCTTTGGCTTCGTGTATACCTTGATTTAGTTTGAAGCTTGAGGCTTTAAACTGCATGTTCTTTCCTAGTTAGTATGGAGGTGAATGGTAAGGTTATAATAATAATGGGTAAAACACAGAAATGGAATGGAGTCTATAATGGATAATGGTAGAGATTGATTCCATCTGAAACTTGAGGTTTTAGAATGCACATAACTATATCCCCAGTAGAGTCACCAAAAATTGTTGGGTGAATATTTTGTCAATCAGCGTGCTGATAAACAAAATAGGTCTAATCATCCAAAGTAGGAAGATTGGTCAGCCAAATGTGTAGGTTTACCACATCAAAATGGGACTAATCTCTCCTCTCATCAAGAGGAGGTTCCCTATATATATGTTATATATATATATATATATATATATATATATATATATATATATATATATATATGTTATATATATATATATATATAAACATAAAATAATACTCAGGGGTAGAATAAACCATCCATCTCTCTTTTTTTAGAGATGATGCATGAAAATCAAAGGAGAAATCTTAGGGATAATGATAGAAATCACTCCTCTTCTTTCAGAAGTACCATTCAACAAACCACAAGAATCTTCTTGGTAATAATTACAAAATGTAACCAAGGTCGTAGTAACCAACAAATTGAGATGTAACACAAAGTCTCTACGTAAATTACCCAAGAGTGAGACATGAAGGACAATGAGAGCACAAAGTCATCCCAACGAAATTTACATAGAAACAAAAAGAAAACACACTAAAGGCAATTGTGGGGGCACAAAGTCTCTCCACAATTGGCTTTAAGATGCCTTCTTGACTACTTTCACTAATTCTACTTATTAAATTAAAGGAATAGAAAATATATTTAGGAAAAAGACATAAGAAAAGTTTCTCCAACAATAAAGATATCATAGCACAAAGTCTAAAAAGTCACTTGCTTTCTTATTCCAATAACAAAATATGATCAACAATCTGAGCTCAAAGTCTTAGTAATGCCATTCAATTTGGGTAGATTTTTGTTTTTGATAATCAGAGAGAGATATCCCAATAAAACAATAAAAGAGAGTCCCTTATATAGCCTCTTTAAGAAGGACTTGGGAATAGTAACACATCATGTTGCATTGAATTTTGTTAAGAAGACATGCTAAAATTTAGGGGCATTTACCCATTTGCTTTTCTCAATGTAGAGAAATGGGTCATGTTATTGAAATTTTGCATCTTTCAATATCCACCTAGAGGTCTACTTCTAGAAACATATCTAATGCGCAAATGTTTCTAGTCATTCCTCCTTTTCTAGTTATTTGAATTAGGTCCTTGATTCAATTTGATGCTCTATTTCTTAGTCACTTCTTGCTTGTCTTTTGAGAACCCTATAGAAGATGACACTTGGTAATTTCCACGGTATTTAATATGTGTCTCAATATATGACACGTGGTGGCTTTTGCTATGACTTTGAAGATGACATGTGGCAGCATAGTAGGTTTTCTATTTTTTTAGACTTTTATTTCAGAAGAAAAAGTCTAAAGGAATTATTTCAGATAATTTATCTAAAGGAATTGTCTCTTTGTCACTTTTTTCGAGGGAACTTTTCTGAATGAAATCCCTTTGCTCTTTTTGCCTTTGAATTGGTCTATTTTCCCCCTTCCTACCCTCCGTAAGGGCTGTTTGAGCTCCAAATTAGCCTTTCAAGTTTTTGCAATGGTTCACTTTAGCTTCTGAGTGTCCTCTGAAAGGGCTATTTGTCCCTTAGAAATTTGCCTTAGTCAATTTTATGTGAATCTCAAATTGTGACATGTGGTAGCATCCACTGTGAAATAGGTAAAGACACATGGCAGCATCCATTAAACTTGTAGAAGCTTTGGATGCCTTTTGAGTGTCTTGCAGAAGATGACACTTGGTGGCTTCTGTTGCATTTTGTAAACACTATAGAACCATGTGGGATTCATTTTAGATTCATGTGGATGATGCCACTTTGTGTGTTCCACTTAACTTACAGAGGACATGTGGTAGCATCTGCTATTCTTAAAAACAAAGTGAAATGAGGCTCAAAAGATGACACTTGGCAGCATCTGTTGAGTTCTGTAGGTTTTTTTTTCCTTCCTTAGTCACTTTTACCATTGAAATTCCCTCTGCAAAGGCACTTGTGTCTTTGATACTTGGGGCACTCCTTTGAACTTGTCACTTGAACCAATTGATTGAACCAACTTTGGTTCAATGGTTCATTCCCTTGTTTCTATTAACCACTTGAACCAAGGTTCTTTGAAATAAGCCTTGTTGAACCCGTTGAACCTTTTAAACCTTCAACTAGTCTTGAAAATGACTAAGTTTTAGAAACTTGTTCTTTTGATTGAACCTACCTATAGAAGACTTTAAACCTATTAAACCATTAGTCCGTCACTTCTTTGTTCTTTCTAATCTCTTTGATCTTCATTGCACTAGTTGAACCTTTGAACCTATGAACTCAATGAACCCTTTGCTTCAAGGTTCAATAGTTTAATCGGTTCATTCTTTTTATCTGGCTAAGTCCTTTTGATCTTTTTGAACCAAATGCATTGAACCATTTGGTCATTAAACCTGTTGAACCATTGAACTCATTGAACCTTTGAACCAAAGTGGTTCAATGGTTTAATGGTTCAAGCCTTCTTCTCTTTGATAAGTGTTTTGAAGCTGTTGAACTTTGAACCTTGACAAATGTGATTAACTCTTTCTACTAATATTGAACCTTTGAGCCTATTGAACCCATTGAACCAAAATGGTTCAAGGTTCAATGGTTCAATCCTTGCTTAGAATCTTGCTGATGAACTCTTTTGGTTGAACCTTGTCATTGAACAAACTTTGAAATTTCTGAAGTGTTGAGAGCTTGCTTCTTTCTTGTAGAGTCTGTAGAAATCAACCTATGAAGCCCATAGAACTTGGCCTGCAGAGTTCATAGATTTTCTTCCTACAGAGTCCGTAGATTCAAGCCTGTAGAGTCTGTAGATTTTTGAGAATCTTGAAAAATGAGGAATTTAAATGCTTAGAACAAATTTTGAGAAGGGAAGAGATTATTTTGGTCTGTTGAACCAAAATATTTCATATGTTGTCCCATAAACGAGAATTCTATTTTTTGGGGACAACATGGTGTCCAACAGTATTTTCCATTCTTTTTGCTATTTTCCAAATTGATCATAAAGACTTGAAACTTTTTGGATGATTTTTTATTCAAACCCTAACCCTCCATCATGCTTGATAAAATGACATTTGAGTCACTTGAGAAAGGGGGGTTAGTGTGAAAGATGTACTGAACATGCAGTCCACACCCTTTGTTTGGGCACATTGTCTACATACTAATACTCTAAATAGGGATCAATCTATATATATTTCTCCCACCTAGTGTGCTTTGTGAAATAGAGTGATGCAAATTCAAATGATAAATTAATAGTGTTCAAGGTGACTAGGGATAGGTATGAGGATTTGAGTAGGTTTTTAACTATGTTGGGTGACTGTGTGCAAATAATAGGGAAGTTTTCCTTAGTGTTTTATTTGTATTCTTTCTTACTTTATAATTTTTATCACCTCCTTTGTAAATGAGCTTTGAGTGGGATTTTATAGGAAACAATTGGTCGTGGGTTGGATGTATTCATGCTAGGCCGACCTAATTAAGGATAAGGACCAAATGAAAATGACCATTGGGGATCAAAGTGCAAATTAATATGACCACTAAAAATGGGACACTTCTCTATGGGGTGATATTGTCCAACTGGGGCACTCATATCCTATAGGCTCATGACCTAGGGGAACAAGATTGGCATGAAGAATATTGTTTGGCTGAGGTGAAATGACCATTTAGAAAGTTTTAGATGACTGGCTATAATAAAGGTGTCTAGAAGGGTTAATAAAGCATGTAAAAAGGACATAATGGATGCGGTGTCACGAGCCACACTCAAAACACCAATTTGTAAATTTTATATGACTACATAAGGCTTGATTCAAATGAGTACCAATACTAGCTGTAGACATTATAAAATTGCACATAATGGTTCTAGATGTCAAAATGCCTTAGGAACCACCTAAACCTTCTTAACCTACTAAATCACCCATAAAACCCTAAATCAAGATAGATAACTAAGCTAACTAACTCAATAACCCACTAACTAACCCATAACCCAACCATTTAAACCTACCTAGACCCTTTCACCTTTGGACACTCGATCATTCATGATCAACATGACCGCCAATGGTTAGGTTGATCGTTGATGGTTAGGTCTTCATCATTCAAACACAATACTAGCTATGTATAAGTTAACATAGTACAATTTAAAATGTTCACCTTACCTAGTGCTAACACATCATGATGCATCTAAATTAGTAGCCTAAACTCCTATGGAACCTTCTACCTCCATCTTTCTTTGTTTATAAAAAAGGGGAGTATGAGGTGAATAGGGATCCATAATCAAGCATTCTAGCACATAGGTGATGAGGCTATCAACTAATAGGTCTTCCTTATATCAATTCAACAACTAAAATAGATATCTAAACCTCTACCAAAATTTCTCTTGAGGCAAAGTACTATTACTCTACTAGAATTGCTCCAAGATCAGCCATCAAGCAACCAACTAGGTACATTTTGTATTTTAGGTTTTATTTGTTTGGTTTCTAACTTTATTACCTAGATTAGACCTTTTTGTATCTTATCTTCTAACCCTAGACCTTAATTAGATCCCAAACCACTTACTGACCCATTTTATAACCTTTTTATGAAAATAACCAAAACCCATAATAACCATCGACATTCACTTACAACCATTGATAGTCACTCAATCATCAATGGTCAGCTTAATTGCCAATGGTCACCCAAACCAAAAATTCTCACTATGTCAAGAAATAACAAGATATTTACAATCCCTTACCCCCAACCAAATCTAAATTTTTTGTCCCTACCTGTTTATAGAACCTTGCCTAGTTTTTTGAGCATGACCTAACTTACTTTAGCATTAGTATTGACCCACTATTACTATATTTTCATTATCAAGCATCTATTTCTTCTTGTATTTCATTTTAATTCTTTCTATTATTTGATGTAAGTATTTATTTTTTTATCTCTTTCAACTTAATTATTATCAAAGAGTGGATTAATGGCTTCCTAGCAAGCTCATGCTTTTTGGATGTACCTCAAACTAGGCAATCCACTTTTCTACCCATCTAACTACCCCTTTGCAAGAGTTTTTTTATTATCTATAGGTCATTATTCCCAAGATAAAGAATATCACTTAACATTCATCTAGATGATGTGCACACAAAAAAACAAGTTCTTCTACCACACCCTTATTACTAGTTTCTTACTTCTTCACTAAATAAAAACAAGTAAAACTTGAGAGAAACATTTTGGCACACCCAGTGGGACCTAGTAACATCTAGGTGCCCCTTTCTTCCTTATTATATGCTCGTATAAAGAAATTAAAATTTATTTTGGGTATAAAATAAACCTTTCATAAATTGATTGCTTGCATGTTTAGCTCATTTAGTTAAATTAAAATCAAAGTAATCGATCGTAGTTTCATTTCTTTATCACACAATACTAAACCACTTAAATCAATTAAACATCAAAATAATTTACATAAGGCCTGACTAAGGTTTCATCTCCTAGTGGATCACCTTCACCCTTTGGCTATCTTACTTGGAGGTCATTATCAAGAAGAAAACCAAAAATCATCTCTCTAGTTGAGTCTAAAATCTAGAAATTAGTATATACTAGCTAAGCACTCGACACCCTTATTATTTTAGTGTGTGAAGTGAGGGGGTAGGTCCTAATACTAAGCCACATGTTGATTTCCAATATAGATATTTTTGAAAGCCTTGAACACCTAAAACCAACCATAAAGTTCTTTTTAGTACCTATTCTACAAAGCAACTTCTTCTTCACACTTTTTAAAGTAAGGCATAAGCCAAAAGCAAGATAAAAAAATATCCTAGGATTTTAAACACACTCTAGTGTATGTTTTAAATTGATTTGAGATATTTTCTTTGGTTTGATTTGTGTTTGAGTTGTTATATTTTTTTAATTTCTTACTATTTCTCACATAGTCTTTACTAGATAATAGCTGAGGAAGCAAACCAACCAAGAGCCACATTCCTTTTCTTCTCCCTCCACGGAGTATACCTCAGATGTTGAGGGTTATCCCCATCCTTTTAGACCCCTACCATGCCTCAGATAGTTACTCAAAGTGATTCAAATTTATCCACTTTCCTTGAAAATAATCCCATGGCCCTCCAAATTCCTCAACACCTTATCTCACTGCACCCCTACTACTTTGGTTCCTCCTACGAATCCAACATATGGAATCCCACCCCATCTTATGATTGCCACTACCTCCACCCAACCTATGACCACTTAAGCATCTTCCTCCACCAATAATCCACCTACTACCTCCATCTAAACTCAATCAAACCACATAACCAACAACCAAACACCCCCTACACCAACCAACAACTCCTCTAACATAGGGTTAACCTTATCTTTTGTTACCCAAAAAACATCCACCATGGGAATACCTTCTGCCCATATTTCCACTATTATCCTTATTAATACCAACCCACTAATATCTACCCCACTTCAAAATATGGTACTTTTTATACCTTATACCCTTCCACCTATCAGTACCAGATTCAACACTCACCTGTAACCAACTAACCATACCACACCTATAACTCAGTCCATATCAATTTCCATCTCTACAAATTTTATCATACCTCCAAACTAAACCACATCAACTCAACCAATACCTATGACACCTTACTCACACTATGTTCCTAATCCACAAGGATACATAACTTCATCTTCTACCCAAACTTTTGTACCCATTAAACCCTATGTGGAATCATCCCAACTCTCAATTACCACATGTGTCATCTTCTCAACCTTATTCTAGCTATACATATATTCCATCTAGCCAACCCTAACAAAACTTACCATACAATTATGGAGCTCCCCAACCCCACACATATTTGGTCAAAATGTTGATGGATAAAATGACTAACCTAGAGTCATTTATATTTGGGGCTCATAACCTCTTATTTTATGATAAAATATATAATATACCTATTCACCTATTCATCCTTATCCAACCTTACCCTCCTCAATGGGAATTACCAAATTTTTCTAAATTGTAAATCAAGGACGACCCTAACAACATTTAAGAGTGTTTTAGCATTCTTGCCACTTGATTTCCTATGATGATTCTCTTCTCCTTCACACCTTTCCTATGTCTTTATCTAGACCACCATTGGATTCATATAGTGATCTCACCAATAACTCCATATTTTCCTTTTCCCTACTTGCCCAAACCTTTTTAGACCACTTATAAATCAATATATCTAAGAAGGTCTCCATTACTAACCTCTACTCCTTCAAGTAGTTTGATGATGAATCAATTTCTGATTTTGTATCATGATGGAGAGGTCTTATCAATGAGCTCTCTTTCTCTTTGCCCCAACCTGAGTTGATTTAAATTTTCTCTCAATCTTGTGCCAAACACATCACCCCCACTTTATAGGTTCAAACCTTTAGAAACTTTGACGAGACTTTCACTATGGCACGCAAACTAGAAATTAGAGCCATTGATGAGGGGAAGTTGAAGTTAAGAAATAAAAAATCTATATTCAAATCTAATGATCCCTCCTCATACAAAACCACTAACCAATATAACTACCCTAACACCAAATCAAATGTATCCAAAAAAATAGTTATCCTTAAAATAGCCCCACCTCTAGTTGTCAACCAACCCAAAAAAACCAATTCCTCTAACCCCTCCAATCAATAAACTTTAAATCAAAAATATGCTACCCAAAAATATTACACTTTGTTAGGGGAGTCATATACTTTAGTTCTAGACAATTTACTCAAAGCCAACATCATACAACTTCCTCCCATCAAACCTTCTATACAATTTGATGCTTCTCACCTTGAGCTTGGTTGGTATAATGAGAATGATTTATGTGCTTTCCATTGTGTCATTAGACATGATGTTAGTAGGTGTAAAACATTTAAAACCATTGTTCAAATCTTGATTGATAAAGGAGAAATTGCATTAGATAATCCTAATGCACCTCCAAATCAATCACTTGACATATTTTGACACCCTTTTCCTAACCATGACCCTTCCACCAACCATGATGACAACAAGCCAGAATCATCTCATGCTCATGAGGTCCATATGGTCAATGTGATAATAAATGAACCTATAATTAAGGAAACCATTGCCTCAACCACCTCTTTTGCCACTCCACCTATTAAAGTGATAGAATCACCCTCTATTCCTTTGGACACCTAAACAAAGGAAGAAACTACCTAATCTCTTTCATTTGAGGAGGTAACAGAGATACCCACCTCTCCTTTGATAGAAATATGAAAGGAGGCAACCACTATCATCACACCTTCCTCCACCATCATAGAATTACCTACTCTTTCTTTGGAAACCATTCCATAAGGAGAGATCACTTTACCCACTCACCCCATAGAGGAAACATATTCCCAAATCTTGTAACCTTTCATCAAGGAAAAGGGTGAAGAAACCTCTCCCTCATATCAACCTATGGGTATCATATTTGAATTTGATGCCTAAGAGATCATGCCCATTTAAAAACCCTTCTTTAAACTATTCCAAAGCCTAGAATTCTCCTCTCAGCCCAATTTGGATCAAGACACCTTTTAGAACCATCTTGGGCTTCCCTATCAAAATAATCATGAACATTTAACCTCACTTGCATCCACCATTAAACTTATCATCACCTCAATCCCTTCATCAAACACCTCTCCCTCCAAAACCAATGGGGAACTATCCAAACCATCTCCATCCAAAATCATCAAATCACCTTATACCTCTCTAATTATACTTATCAAGAATGTAGGGGTACTTCCTACTCCTAGCCCCATCCACCCATATTTTAATTTGGACTTAACCCCATCTAGTCCACCAAATAAAATTGTAACAAAACTAACCAAGGAGGTGGAGACATCCAAACTTCCACCTAAAAATAGAACCATACCACCTCCTTTTCTCTTACCTTATATTGTAAGACCTCATCCTTATTCCATCCTAAGATCTCATCTTTCTACCAAGAAGGTGAACCCTCTTAAGACTACCCAAACTAAACTTCCTTCTTTCATTCTACCTTTACTTACCCTTTCAAAAACATCAACCTCCCCATCATTTTTATCCAAACTATCTACCTCTACCTTCCCACCTATCTCCAAACCTTCATCATCTCAATCCTCCACCATCAAATCTTTCACTTTTATATTCTCCGCCTCAAAACCATCCAACACCAAACAACCCCAACCAAACCCACCTACCAAAACTAGCTTACCATCCACACCTTCTATAGTGAATCCTACTTCTAATAAGGATCCTACCTCAAAAACCAAAAGCCCATCACCCATAACAACTTTGCTCAATTCTTATTCATCCATTTCACAAAGTTTGTTGCAAACTCTTCCTTAAGCCTACCACCTATCAGACCCATTTACCCTTCAAAACCTAAAACATCTTGGTTCAATGATATTTTAATCTACTCATACCATATGACACCTAAACAAGACACATAGAATTACAAATATCTCTAAGAATTTATCCATAATTTAGGGGATGATGATGATCTATTTTTAGATGAACCTATCTTGAGCCCATTACCAACCCAACCATTAAAAAAACCTATCCAATAATCACCTACCCTCACACTCTCACCCAAGGGTGAGGAAGAACTGAAGTAACCTTTTAGCCCAAAATTTCCCCTCATTTATACTATCCATATGGTTACTTGATCTTAGGCCCAAAAAAAGGATAAGGGAAAGGCCAAAGTTTCCATTCCATGGACATATCCTTCAACCCCTAAACCTTTAAACCAAACTCAAACACCTTCACCTTCACATTCACCAAAACCTAAAAATATTCATTTTGGATGCCTCCCCCTCCAACCCTTTTGAATCTATCCAATGAGTATTTCTAAAGTAGATTCACAAAAAAATGATGAATATGAGCCTATACAAGATAATGAATGCCTCACCTCATCACCAAAAAACATTGATAGAGGCCCTTTAATCTATAGAGGTCTAACCCAAAGACCTTAAACCTCTTACATCCTTTGTCAGAGCTCTTCATCTTTTCACCCTTGTCACATTTAAGGATTTAGAAATACCTCTTTTCATCCTAAAGATATAGATCCACCTCCAACACTACATACATTAATCAAACCTATATCAAAAGAGTGATGATTGATGAGGGAGATAGTATTAACATTATCTCATCCTATACTTATGACCAACTCTAGCTACCAAAGAATATCATGTCAAAAACCTTAATGATGCTTCATTAATTTAATTATATTATAACCTCAACCTTGGGGATAGTCATCCTCCACATCTGCTTGGGACCTCTCACTCTTCCAAATCTCTGAGCTCTAATACAATGTATTAATTGGATGCCCTTGGATCCATGCCATGAGTTGTGTCCCATTCACTTTACATCAATGTGTCAAGTTCAAACATGAGGGTTTAGTTATCACCATACAATTTAACCCTAGTCTTTTCACCTCTTGTAACATGACATATCAACCCAATGACATTCTGATTCCTCACTCATCAACCTCACCACCAACCAACAAAAATTATACCCATACCATCAGTGAAGCTTCAACTAGCCCATCTATCCCTTCATCTTAGATCCCCATAGAGGATCCCTTGGAACCTACATTCCAACATCTCTCACTAGGAAAGTATCATATTTTGGCCTTGGATGACTTCCATACTCTAGAGTATGGAAACTCTGACCATGATCTTAATATCAAAAATATCATCCCTTTAAGCTTTCCTAACCACTAAACCAATTTTATCTATGGGGGAATTGATCTTCTACTTCTTACTTCCTCTACCACCTCTTCTATCTGACCATTCACCTATGATTTCTCCTATTTGGACAAACTAGAATTTTCAAAATTAAACCTTCATAGGTGTGACTGGAATGAATTTGGCCTTGGCCATTATGAAGATGGACCCCATGAGTTACCTTTGATCAAAACCCAAAAACCTCATGAGTTATTTGGCCTTGGGTTCATACCACCAAAATAACCCATTGATTCACCCAAAACCATCACCACCATTAAGGAAGGCATCCCATCCTTACCGACCCCATCTCCTTCTAAGTCTAAGGCTTTTGAAACCATCCCTTGTAACTTTTGTTTTAGTCAATAATGTTAGTCTAGGCCACCTGACCTATCAAAAGGATGGCTAAACTAAAACCTTTCATCTGATTCATCATAAAATGGTAGAAAAGTATTCTCCTACCATCAAGACCATCTAACATCAAGATGACAATTCCATTCTCACCTATCTTGGTACAATGGATTCTTCTATCCACAAATCCCTTCCTATTGAAAACTAAACCATGTTCCACTATCGATGTCAACTTATGTAGTTAGGATGACCCTCACATTGTAAATATTGGTCAATCCTTAGATTCCTTAAATAAATAGGATTACCCTTCCTTCCTTCATGATTGTAGTTTAGAATTTTCTTGGTCCTATTAGGATATAACCAAAATCAACCCTTCTATTACACTCGACAACATCACAATCCATCCCAACACTAATCCAGTTAGGCAAAAGCTTCATAGGATGCACCCTTATATCATCCTTATAGTTAAAGAATAACTTTAACACTTCTTATATATCAACTTCATCCAACCCATTAACTATCCCCAATGGGTTTCCAATATCATTCCAATTACCAAACCTAGAGGGGGACTTTGCCTTTGTATTGACTTTTGTGACCTCAACATTGCTTATCCAAAGGATCACTTCCATTTGCCTAACATCAACCAACTTATTGATCTTAAAATTGGCCATGAGATATTGTCTATCATAGATGGTTTCTTAGGATATAATCAGATCTTGATTGCTCTTAAGGATCAACATAAGACTTCCTTTATCACCCCATGGGGAACCTTCTATTATAGAGTCATGCCATTTGGTCTAAAAGATGTTGGAGCAACCTAATAGGATGCGATGACCTAAATATTCCATGATATCATCTATAAAATTATAGAGGACTATGTAGATTACCTCCTTGAGAAATCCAAATATTTCAAAGATCATCTGAAAGTTCTCAAAATTATCTTTGAATTCCTAGTCCATTTATATGTCTTACTCAACCCTAAGAAATGTGTTTTTGGGGTCTTATATAGAACGTTTCTTATCTTTATCTTCTCTCTTCAAGAAATAACACTAGTCCCTAAAAAATTTAGATAAATCCTTAACATGCCACCTCCAACCCATCTTAATCAACTCTATAACCTGTAAGGGAAGTTCCAATCCATCTATCACTTCATCTCTTAATTATTAGATAGATGTCAACCCTTTTACCATCTCAATAAAGATACATATTTTAAGTGGAATAAGGACTATCAACAATCCTTTGATTCACTCAAAGAGTAACTTCTTTCTCCACTCATTATTATCTCACCTAAAGAGGACCAATCATTTTACATTTATATATCTACCACTAACCTTTCCTTATGGGCAATGCTCGATGATGAACAAAATAAAGATCAAGTTATCTACTATATAATTTAAACACTTATAGAGTATGAGACTTGGTACACCCATAATGAAAATTTTTGCATCACCTTAGTATTTTTGGCTACCAAAATTTGTCATTACCTCCTCCATCACAAAACATTTGTCATCACCAACACCAACTCACTCAAGTACATGCACTCTAAATCATACCAAAACTAGTGTATGGCTAAGTGGCTCATACTCCTAGTTGAGTTTGACCTTGAGTTCCTCTGGTAGAAACTAATTAAAGGGAAATTTATTTTTGATAAATTGGTTGAAGCTCCTTTGCATACAACCAACCAATTCTTCTTATGTTTCTAGATGAGTCTATTACATCTCTTTCTCAAGAGGACACCACCTACCAAATTACCATGTTCTTGGATGGATCAAAGTGCCAAAAAGGTGGGGGTGCCAAGTTAATCTCATTCCCCTTGAAGGTTAACCTCTTCCTCTCTCCTTAAAACTTCACTTTGAGTGCACCAAAAATATGTCTAAGTATGAAGCCCTAGTAATAGGTCTCCAAACCACTCTAGCCTTGGGAGTTAGGATGATTAGTGATTTTGGTGATTCCCAACTTGTGGCAAACTCAGTCAATGGATCCTACCAATGTAAGAATGATTTATTTAAAAAATACAAACACCTAGTAGTTATACTCTTAGCATCATTAGATCATTACCTTATCCAATATATTCCATGATCTACTAACAATTTTGTAGATACAATGGCTTCCCTTACTTCCCAAATCCCATCTCAGCCATCCAATTCCAAACTCTTTATCACCATCCATCATTTTATCACACCCTATTATATCCAATCTAACCTACCTACCATTTTTAGTGTGGAGACATCTCCATTAGACATTTAATATGAGAAAACCTTTAACTACCTCAACCTTAGCATCATTCCTCCTAACCTATCTAAGAATGCTAGAAGAACATTTGTTCAAAGTACCTCTCATTATACCATACTAGGTAGAATCATTTACAAATGCATTATTGGTATCCTTCTCTATTTCCTATGTAATCATGAAGCTTCCCATGCTATCAAATAAATGCATGATGTAGTTTTTGGGGTAAACTTTAGTGGTCTAGCTATCACTAAATGTATCCTTTTCCTTAGCTAATATTGTCCCACCCTCAACCAAGACTATTACAATTATGTAAATAATTGTGTTAAATGCCAATAACACACCAATTTACATCATATTCTAGATCATGGCCTTTAAGTATCAAAGGACTTTTGTCCCTTCTCACAATGGGGACTAGATCTCATTGCGGAAATCAATCCTCATTTGTCATAGTGGCACCACTCCATCATCACTAGCACTAAGTATTTCACCAACTAGGTAGAGGATATTCCTCTCATCTCAACCAAAGTTGATAAGATAGTTGACTTCATTAATCATCATATCATCTATCATTTCAATGTTCCCTATAAGATCATCATTGATAATGGAAAATCGTTAAAAAATAAGAATGTCTAAGGTATTTGTGATGCATTTGGCATCAAGTTAAGATTTTCTTCACCTTATCATCCAAAAGTAAATGGATAAGTGGAAGACTCTAACAAAACCCTCAATAAGATGTTAACCAAATTGGTTAATGTTTCTATTTAGGATTATAACTTGCATAACCCTTTCAATTTATGGGCCTATTTCACTAGCATTCAAACCTATATGGGTGATACCCCTTTCTCTTTAGCCTTTAGAGCAAAGGAAGTATTACCTCTAAAAGTTTAAATTGCCTCTCATCACATATCCTTCTAATACATCATTTATGAGAGCAATTATCATCAAGAGCATCTAGCATGACTTGAGCTACTTGATGAACTTTGATTAGATATGCTTAACCACCTTCACATCTACAAAGAGTGAATCAAGTGCACCTGTAATAAACACCTAAAACAATTAGAATTCAACATCAGAGACCTCATCCTAAAGGAAAATTAACATGTAACCAATATGGAGAAAAGCAAGTGAGGCAAGTTTGTCTTCAATTAGCTTGGAACCTACATCATAAAACATAAATATGGATTAGGAGCTTATCATTTATCCTCTCTTTAAGGAAAACCATAACCTGAGCCTCTCACTACTTTGTATCTACATCCTTTCCTTTGTTAAAATAAAAAATGAACTCACATTTCATCTAACTTAAGCTCATCCTTTGATTTATGATATTTTTACCTTACTCACACTTTCATCCCATATCCTTTGAGTATAGCTTATTACAACATATAACCATGTGATTAGCCATCATAGGCATAGCTTAATCCTAAATATGGGTACCACAACTCTACCCATGCCATGGTTCTCATGGATACTTTTCATCCCTAATCAGATGAAATCCCATGGTCATTATCTCTCAAAACCACCCCTTTCACTTATCATTAACATATTTTGATCCAAGTTTTGCCCTTGTAAAGGTAAACCTCTAAGCCTAAATATACTCATCCATGTCAAGCCTAACATCAAAACAATTTTGGATACTTAAGTATCACTTGGGTCAAGCATCTCTAGCATGTAGACTACTCCCTTAAAGGATAACTACCCACAATCTAAATTTCTTAAAATATTAGTTGCTTCCTTGAAGGATAGCTACCAAAGTGAACAAATCCAAACTTAGACCACTTAATTGAATGAGGGATAAGTCAAATAAATCAAAGCAATCATTTTAAGCTTCCCACATCAATCAACTTCACAAACCTATCAAAATAAAATAATAAATGACCTTATATCAAAATCAAAACAATTTATCCCAAGAAATCTACAATTACCTTTCAAATATAACATTAGTAGACTTCCCACATCGATTAGTCTACACCTTGCATTAAAACATGGACTTTTATATTATGATTCTTAAGTCACTTATAGAATGGCTAAAATAATCCACATTATGTTACCTTAGCTATCACCCATTTACCCTTCATATCACCTATCACCTATCCCCCCTTTGTACCATCTACAAATCAAGGGATTCATAGCTTACTTGGAACAATGTGATCAAGATGCCATTTTATTGACTAATGCATGTTAATGTGAAGCATTCAAAAGGCTTATGTTATTTAAGTCAATCTAAATTCAAGTTTTGTTTTGTCTTTTCCAACCAAAAAGCATCATGATTTTTTATTTATCCTCTCATAATTGGTTCATATATTCATTTAGATGTTTGTCTTATGATTCTCATCTCTTTTTTCCCACATGTAGTTTTGTTATCTAACTTACTTTGTGTGTAACCAAATCAATAACTATAATCATAAACTACATCAATAACCATAATCAAACCATTTATAATCATAAACATCATGAACAACATCACATCTATAATAATAAACCATAACCATGTCATATATCCATGATCATAAACATTTATTGAAAACATCATAACAATAATCCAAACATCATAATCATAAGAACAATAACCATTTTCCATAAACATCACAACCATTCATCATAAGTAACATCATAACCATACAAAGAACATCCTAACCATAATCATAAACATCATATCCATGAACAAAACAAAAAATCATCATAATCATGTATAACCACTCACCATAAACATCATTCATAATCATCACATGCCTAAGATAATGAGTCCACATCTCATAAAGCATAAAGAATAAAACATAAAAACATAGATAAACCAAGAACCATGAACCATAAATCACATCTATATATCATCATATACATCATTTATCATCAACATAAAATAATACATATACTCATGTGTATCTCTCTCTCTCTCAAAAATATATATCTTGTTGCATCAACTCATAGACTAGTATCAAAATCATATACATCTATATATCATATCATAAAACTATGACCCTAAGACACCACTACCACTGGCCCCTCTTGCACTACCATTTCCATATGGTGTTTTCCCTCTTGAGGTGTTATCTTATCCACCTACTAAATTATCCCGCTAACTTGGAGTTACTACACCTGTACCACCTACCAAGCTAGATTTATACTCACCCCATTGAGGCTCCTATGGACACTATGTCATAACTATGGCCTTGTAATATCATAACTCCTCAACTATGGCCAAGTACCATGCCATGGTAATAATAGCTAGTGATCTTGATGGTGTTATATTTACTCTTCCTCTTTGTCTTAGGGTGTCCCTCTCCTGGGTGACCAAGCCTAATTAATTCTTGGCCTAGTCTTTCTCCTATATCATAATGGTAACCTGACCCTATAATATCACAACTTGACCCTATAATGTGGCTATTTTCCACTATAAAGTGATGATCTATTCCTATATAGTAGCTAGTGCCACTCCTACCTATCCACTAGGTTCACCTCCCTATACTTATACCTATGAACCCCCACTAGATAGATCCACATCCTTGGGCTACCTACCCCCAGTAGTCCATCCAAAATACATGACTACATAGATAGCCTAATACCATGGCATGTAGCCATCAATAAAAATAACATTATCTATCTCTTCTCTAATAGGTAGCTCCTCTCGATCAAGAACCACCTCTATTAATTATGGCACAAGAAGCCAAAAATCATCATCTTCCCACTTATACCTTGGGAATGGACCTCGAATCCCCTATACCAACCCAAACTACCTACGTACCCTATCAAAAGGGATGAGCTTAGTCTCACCCTCTCTCTTCCCAAAAATCCACCTCTAGCTTTGCATTGATAAAATGTGTTAAGTGTAGTGGGCCCACCTTAAAAAGATGGCATAAAGCCTCCAAACTACATCTCTAGTAACCAAGGCATCCAATGCCTCCCTGAGTCAATCAATATCCCTCATACATTGACTCACTCTTATAAGTGCATGATCACCCCTCCATCGTATGAAGCCCACCTTGAAGTCCATCTAGGTGTATCTCTCCCATGGCAACCCCATTAGTCTCAGAACTTAGATATGCTTGTAGGCACAATAATGAATCACAAACCCCATAATGATGACATATCTTTGATGTGTTCAAAACCCACACATCTCCCTATATATCTAAACCAAAAAAATCAATACCCACCTAGAAATTATTTACCCAAGCAACATTTTCACCAAAACACCTAGTAATAGATAACAAAATTGCCCATTTCTCAAATATGGAAATTCAAAACATGAGACTACCATCATCATCATCAACCACTTGTCATCTTTGACCCTTTAATAGAATGGCCTATAACTAAACCCTTTAAAATGCCACCTAGTAAAGGCCTGATCTTCACCATATAGGAGCTCCATATGATCATCTCTCTCCTCACTCTCAATATGATATATTAGCTACCCATGAATGGGTAGATAAATAATCCTATGTACATCCTCTAGTAAGATGTTCATCTCATCCATTGGTAGGAAAAAAGTGTTCATGGTTGGATCCCATCTCTCTATGAGGGCCATAATCATCATCACATCTTATGACACATGATGGAAGTGCATCATCACACTAAGTCCAACCTCCTCCATGTGTGTCTAATCATCATCATTCATCCCTTAATGTATCTCTAAAAAATATCTAAGGGACCCAATCCTACATTTGGATCTGATCTCATGCCTACATAGTTCATTGGAAAACCCATGCCTAGTTTTCTATTTAACTACCTTACCCATGGACAAACTTTCTTTACCCCATTTCACCTACTTAAGGACAACTATTTTTCACCATTAAATCTACATCCCCCCCTTTTTTCTAACCTACCTACCCTTAATATTTTCAAACATTCTAAATCAACCTTAGCATATCTTACCCTCAGCCTATTTTTTGTTAACTACATTTCTAAGAAAAAACACATTTTAAAATACACTTTTGCTTAAGCCTTTTATCACACCAACCTAACCCCTTAGTCGACCATCAATAGTAACTATGACCATTGATGGTTGGTTATCCCTTTGGCTTCCACTCTTTGATACTCGATGATCAACTACAACTACTGATGGTCAGGTATGACTTCTAATGGTCACTATGTGTGACTATTGATCAAAAATACCTAACCCTTCCTACCCAAAAAAACCATCCTAAACTCATTATAACCCTTTATAAACCTATCTAATACTAACCTTACCCTCTCTCAATCTAAACTACTCTCTTAATTTCAACTTTACCCTACTAAATCAACCAAAATAATAAACCTAACCTAATACCTATGGAAAACCCAGACCCCTATCAAATAAATAACAAACTAACATAATTCAGCTATTAACTAACCAAATAAATCTATAATAAAAATTTAAGGCAACACCTACCTCATTCCTCAACTATCATTGAGGAAGAATCCTATCTCTCACCACTTAACCACATCCTCATCTACACTACATCTTAGGTCCCATAGTAGCTCAACATAAATCTCATAGCAATCAACCAATCATCTCCTTAACTAATCACTAACTGCCTTGTTAGCACCCTTGTAAAAAAATGCCAAAGTTGCCCAGTGAAAAGAGTTAGAGAGTCAAAAAACAAATAGTGAAAATGATTTTTATTTTCACTTTTAAGCCTCAAACAACCTTTTAGGGTTTCTTCCTAATCATTAGCGGTCAAGAAACCCATTTCTTTAATTTTTTGGCACCAACACCCTAGTGCCACCTTTTTTGGAGATTAGCCTTCTCTACCAAATGAAAACAAACCTTACAAGAGAACCTATTATCCATAAACCAACCATGAATGATTGTAAAACACATTATCCAACCAACACAACTAACCATGTCCACCTTGACATTAGTGTATTTGGCCCCAATTATCACATATTTTGGAATGACCTTACCTTGGTCCTTTTGACTACACTAACCAACCTTGTCATGTTGAAGATTTGAATTTGTACCACTTAGTGCACAACCAGACCATTTAATTTTTTAAAGGGAGCACTTCCTACCTCAGATACCCATGAAAACATTGACCCTATCTATAAGACTTGCATCTATGAGTGTTCCTAGCTACCACATCTACGTATGGTCATGTGGTCCACTTATCACTTATCCTTCAAGAACTAACCTTATTTTTACCAATTATGACAACTTAGTTTTTGGGTGATTTTGGATATCACACTTAGTCATATTTTATGTTCTTGTTTTCATTTCAAATTACCAACCACCATTCTCACCAACCTTGTGACTCACCATAAACTAATTTTTAGACCCTGATTCAATTTTGGTTTCACCTCATCAACTCCCAATTTGAGGGAGGACACCTCCTCCTAGGTCTGGGGAAACAAAACCTTTGATCCCCAATTTTTTTTTGTTTTGAATTTTGTTAATTTAAAAATTCATATCAAAAAGGGGAAAAATGTAGACACTAAAAAATTGCACATAATAATTCTAGATGTTAAAAGGCCTTAGAGACCACCTAAACCTTCTTGACCTACTAACTCACCCATCAAACCCTCAGTAAAGTTAGCTAACTAAGCTAACTAAATTACTAACCCACTAATTAAGCCTTAACCTAAACCTTTTAAACACCTTGACCCATTCACCTTTAGACACTTGACTATTGATGGTCAACATGGCCACTGATGGTTAGGCTAATCATCGACAATCAAGGCCTCACCATTCAAACGTAACACTAATTATGTATAAGCTAACATGACATAATTTGACATGTTTACCTTACCTGGTGCTAATATATCATGATGCATAAAAATTATTAGGTTAACCTCCTTCAAAACCTTTTACCTCCATCTCTTTTTGCCTATAAATAGAAGAGAGTATGAGGTGAATAGGGATCCATAATCAAACATTCTAGCACATAAGTGATTAGGATATCAACTAGTAGGTCTTATTTCTAATAATTTATCAACTATAATAAAGACCTAAACCTCTACCAAAATTTATCTTGGGGAATTGTACCATTACTCTACCAAATTTTTTGTAGGATCAACCATCAACCATCATGAAACCAAATAGGCATATTTTGTATTTTAGGTTTTTGTTGTTTGGTTTCTAACTTCCTTGCCTAGATCAGACCTTTCTACATACTATCTCCTAACCCCCCAACCTTAACCAAATCCAAAACAACTTACTAACCCATTCTACAACCTTTTTGTAAACACACCCAAAACCCATAACAACTGTCGATAGTCACTTATAACCACTGATGGTTATTTTAACCATCAATAGTCATCCCATCTATTGATGGTTACTATGGAAAGAAATAACAAGTTATTCCTAATCACTTACCCCTAACCAAATCTGATTTTCTATGTCCCTACCTATTCATAAACCCTTGCCTAATTTTTTGAACCTGACCTGACTTACTTTAACACTAGTATTGACCTACTATTGCTATATTTTCATTATCAAACATCTATTTATTATTATATTTCATTTTAGTTATTTCTATTATTTGATGCAATTAATTCATTTTTATCTCTTTCAACTTAACTATTATTAAATAGTATATTGATAGCCTCCTAGCAAGCTCATGGTTCTTAAATCTAGCTTATGCTAGGCAATCCATCTTACAACCCATGTAACCACCCCTTTACATGAGTGATTTCTTATCTACAAGTCATTCCAACCAAGATAAAGAGGATATATTCACATTCATCTATATCAGTGTGCATAAATAAATAGGTTCTTCTACCACACCCTTATTATAGTTTCTTACTTCTTTAAATAGAAAAAAGCATAAACTGGGAGAAACACCAACCCCAAGCTAAGTATCATTCAAGTTGATTAGCATAATTTTTAACATAATTACTAATGTGAACCCATAATTCATTTACTAATTAATTTCACTTATCCTTCAAGACTAACTAGGGAATACATAAAATATCTAGGGCTTAAGACAACTCACTACCTCATCAAAAATGGAATCCTGTATAGAAAGAACTTTAAAGGTGTATACCTGAGATGTGTTTCCCAAGAGGAGGCTACTAAGGTAATGAACACTTTCCATGATAAGCTTGGAAGTGGGCATCCATTTTGGAGAACCACATCTCACAATATTCTTAGGTTTATCTATTATTGGCCCACCATCATCAAATATGCTCATAAGTATGTGAGAGAATGCCATTCATGTCATATCTTCATTACTAAAGAGTGAAATGTAGAAAAACCCTTACAACCTATCATTATTAACAAACCCTTTTCCTAATTAGGATTGGAATTTTTAGGGGTAATCAACCCCATCTCATTAAAAGGTCATAAGTACATCCTAATACCTACTAACTATTGCACTAGGTGGACCAAAGCAGTAGCCACCAAACAATGTAGGACAGAAGAAGTGATCAAGTTTTTAGAAGAAAACATATGCACCACATTTGGGACTATAATATATTTAGTATATGATAGAATGGGAATATGGAAACAAAATTACTCTCAATTTTTCATCGAACCATTATCCTTAAAGTAATGGAATGTCTGAGTCAATGATTAAAAACTTGATGAAAGCCATCAATAATGTAGGATCTTAAGTATGTCATTTGGGTAGATATAATGAGAATAAAGTAGGATATTAAATCATATCCCTCCCTCATGGTATATGTCCAAGATCCCATGTTCCCCATCACACTTAGGTTAACAACTTACAAGTTTATGAAAGAGTATATGAAGGAAAACCAAAAATTTGAAAACTCAAAGCTATTAAATGTTACTCAGATGGAAAATTCACAAGAACAAGCTTTTTACAACTTTAGCAGGCATCAAGATATAATATAGACATGGTTTGACAAGAGGTAAAAAATCAATGTGTTTAGATAGTGAGACTTCATTTTTACTTTGGATAAAGCATTTGAGCCCAAAGGAAAACATGGCAAGCTCACACCTCTATGGATTGGACTCTATCAAATTAAAAATACACTTGGAGAAAACATGTTAAAATTAAAATATATACAAGGAATAAAAATCACACTACCCATAAATGGGTAGTATCTCAATCATTATTTCTCAATTTCCCCTCCTAGGGTCTTCATGAAGTAAATCTATAAGATGATTAGAGTTAATTTTGGTAGGCTAGTTAGTTTCCTTTTGATTTTTGCTTCCTATCCCTTATTTGTACATAAAATTTTATATATTTGTTTTCTTCTATTTTTCTTCCTAATTTTATTATTTATGTTGTGTGTGTGCATTTTTTTTTCTTTGTTCCTTGTTTCTAATAAGTCATTTTGGACAACCCTCAGATCATAAGTTTCTTAGCTTACTTGAAACTCTAGAAGTTTAAAAATGCTATTATGAACCTCATACATATGTTGACCATGGATTTGAGATATGAGCTTGATGTTATAATTTGAAAAAACTAGTAAGGACTGATGGATAAGTTAATCATTCCATAAGACCTTAAACATTGTCTTGACTTGAATTTGGTTTTAAGTAGATTTGCACATATATAATGAAAGCTTAATCTATTAAGGTACATGCATGATTGAACTTAACAAACACCCTTAATTAGGATAAAGATTACAACCATATGTGATTATTTGAAGATCAGACACTTGACCAAATCCTTAAACCTAGCTACCCTAGTTCCCAACCTTTGTTGAAAGCCTAAAAGACCCAAATAAAAAAAAAGCACTCATTGAAAAATTAAAATATTTTCAAAAAAAGGTGATTCTAGTAATCTCCACCAAGGTTATGGATGTTTGGTTGGAATTGGAGAAAGGCTATGAGTGGATCTAAAGGCATCTCTAACAAGGCTATGTATTCCTAGCTAGTAGTAGAGTAATGCCCAAGCATTCCCTGAACTAGAAGCATGGTTCTTAATGAATATATAAACATGCTCTAAGTCAATGTTAATGATTAAAGGAGTGAAGCCTAAAAGTTATCCCTTGAGTCCCATGGAAAATAATAAGTGGAATAAAATCAAAAACACAACATGGCCATATCTTGATGTTTGATCCTAATTTTTCATGTACAAGGTTTGTCTCACCCATCAATTGATCTTGATAATGACATTGATCAAGTGGAATAAATGACCTCATAATTTGTCTAAACTAGAGTATTTAAGTTATAACATATCTATATGTTTCCCTAGGAAGTCACCATTTGTTGAGAGTTAACATACCCCCATTTATAAAAAATAGGGACCCTTGTGCATACTTATAACCTTAACACTAAAAGATTAATATTATACACATTATTAGAATTTTAAAATCATCCATGCCTAATAAATTGACCCTTTTGTTCATGGTTTTTCTTTAACCTTGCCTAATACTAAGAATAGTTGGCCTTCATGTCTTAATTTATAGGTTATATAGAGCTCTTATCAATGGATCATATGGGGATGTTCATGGTCTTATCCTCATTCAAGATTTTACTAACATTTAGTCTATAAGATCTCATAGTGGGATTCTTATGCTAAAATCCTCCTTCATAAAACCTTGGCCTAAACCCTTGATTCAAATTCAATTTTGGTGGGAATATTTTAAAATTTTGTTTAGATTTAAGCCTAATTTTAGGCTAAGGCATGATCATGTTTTTTTGCATGATTGAACCATAGCCTAAAATCATGCTTGGTCTCTTTATGTTCTCCCCTTTTATTCTCTTTATTTTAAAAAAATCTAGTGTTCATGTTCATCGAGTCCTTTATTTTACTAGTTTGGCCCCATTGTATGACATGGTCTTCTCTATTGCATACTTAACCTAAAAGTCTTAGTCTTAAGGCCCCATCTATGTCTATTAACATGAATGAGACATTAGTCTTAAAACTTTAGCTTATGTTATTATATTGATCTGAATCTTAACTTAAACATCTTTCCTCTTTATAGAATCAATGGCTCTCACCTTATTGTGGAAGATGATCAGATGGATCAAAGTAGATAAAATGTATCTAAGGCCTTTGATCCATTAGACCAATGGTGTGCATCCATTAGGATCATGATTGAAAGTCCAATCTTACTCATTAATTGTGATTAGATGAAGCGTAATCATTAGAGACTATTTGATGAGACCATGAGGGCCCACAAAATTAACACATGGCAAGTGCACATTCACTAACAGGGCATGGAGACTAGAAGGCCCATGAAGGTGCCAAGTGGCACAACTATGAGGCCTAACATTAACCAATAGTGATCAAGCCCTAGGATCATAATCAATGGTCTCTATTGATCCATAATCAAGGATCTGATAGAACAAAATAAAAGATGGATTTTGAAGGACAATGGCTAGTTCCTTTAAAGAATTTATGAAAAATGTTGTGAAAGCTACCAAATGGATGCTACCTATGCACCACACAAACACAAAATAAAAAAATCAAAGATTTGGTGGGCATAAAAAGGCAAAGGTATAAAGATAGGGGTCTAAATAAAATTTAAGGCATGAATTTTTCTAAGTCCAAGCTACCACCACCATTAAATCTATAAAAAGCCCTAATTTCCATATAAAAAGCCCTAATTTAAAATCTAATCAATTACAATCAAGCTTAAAAGAGTCTAATTGTTATCTAATTAATAATAAACTAATATAGAGGCTACTTAAAGACCATTAGTAAGAAATTTTCAAGTTTCACAATCACATTAGCTCAAAGGCAATAACAAAGGGATGATGTAGAGCTATACTTGACTTCAAATAATGAGGAGAGGGTCTTTAAGGATACTAACTTTGATGTTATGACATTAAACACCATAAATAGGAAATAGTTTGGGATTTTCTATACTATTGAGGAAATTCAAGCCATCATAAGGGAGGATCATAAGAATACAATGATCCTCCAGAGATACAATGACCTAGTCTATGTCTAGATGACCAGTCTCCACTATGCTACTGTAAAACTTGAGGTATTGCACTACATCGATGTTATTGCCCCAATTTTTATTAATTGTAAAATTAAAAAAGATTGGATAGCTTATAAATGTACGTTTAGAAAGGTATCATATATTTCCCCCAACATTTTAAAGCTATTACAAGATAGGTAAGCCCTAGGTAGACTTGCCCATAATTAGAGTATAGACTAGTTAGAATGACTTGAATATTATCCTTACCCCATGGCTACTTACTAGATCCCATGTAATCTAAGACCCACTAGGAAGATCCTAATTTCCCAATTTAGGGAAGGGATCAAAATAGTTATGACCTTACTAAATAGGTTATTTATAGCCCCTTCCACCACACATGTTAATAAGATCTAGGTGCCCTATGTATAATTTATGGTTGAGAAAGGATTCACACCCCAAATTGATGAGATTATTAACATTTATTTGAAACAATAGTTTTTAACCATTAAGAAGAAAAATAACAACCAATTTTTCATGATGTCTTATCTCATATATGCCCTCTCAGACACCACCAAGATCCTTGACATAAATAATTGGTCACCTGATGGGAGACACACTATTTCCCATCACATATTCAAGTATAGACACAACATTTAATTCATTTATGATTGTGTATATCAATCTTTGGTAGAAGCTATTACAAGGATCCCCATCAGTAAGATCAACCCTCTAGTCAAGAAGTATGTGGAGTTAATTAAAGATATATGGTTGTATTTAGATTACACAATGATTAGAGTATAAGGAACCTTAGTTAAACCCATACAAATATTGGTCCATGTGCCAACCAAATTGGCAGAACAAGATATTTCATAGCAACTCTTTAATGATATAGATGTTGTGTGTAAGTAGAAAAGGAAGGGACTCCTTCACCCTTTTCCTTTGACCATTAGTAGGATGGTATTGTAGAATTGGGAGTATGTAAATGTTATCTCCAAATATAGAGACTTCTTAAACTTATAATTGGATGATCTGAGGCAATGGGACCCTCATAATAGGTTCATTAAACATTTGAAATCAAGAATAATGAGCTACCCCTATAAACATAAGATTGGTGTTCATGAAATAATATACATCAGGGCCTCAAATTCCACAGAAGTGTTGGCCATTTTAAAGATGCATAACATTAATATTGAGTTTAGGATGGCTATAGATGACAAGCCACATAGAGATATCTACTAGATGGGACCCCTACAATACCACGTGTTACCTATACCCTCTTCTAGGCCCCATCTAGAGTAACCACCAGAAATACCACAAGTATAAGTGGAATAAGGACCTAGAAAAGAGACATTAGAAGAGATATTTGAGAAAATACCATCATCCTTAGCTCATCCTAATAGACTAGAGTCCCTAGTAGAGTATATTGACATGATTACACTAGTTATTGATGAGATAGTAGAAGATGCCCTAAAGGTGTTTGTTGAGGCATATGGATTAGATGAATAAGAATAAGCTAAGGAATTTTAGGCCCAAGCTAAAGAATTAAGATAAGAAAATAGAATGTAAATTACAATGGACCTAGTTTTAGTTGCACCCCTCAAAAGGTAGGTTGAATTGGTATTAGTCCTAGTTACAAAAAAGAAGCCAAAGTTAACCTCCACTCATCCTTTGAGTGAAGTTAACCTATTCAATGATGAGAATACTATACATGGGCCAATCATCCCTAAATGGTTAATTTATAGGAAGATACATAGATTATATCATTTAAACATTCATGTTCCATGACCAAGATAGTTAACATGACCATCCATGATGAGGTCAAGCCATGGATAGTGGATTTAATGAAGGAAGAAGAGGAAAGGAGGATGACCACCAAAGGAGGTTCAAGTGGAATTCAAATAGACACCCATAAATCCTTAGGCAGCACATAGATAGAGATCTTAGAACCTATAAAAGTTACAAATTCATCAATAAATGTGTAATTTAATCCAGAGATAACAATTCTAGAGAGAGTAATGATAAATAAGACCTGGTTGGGAGTGAGGAGTTCACCTTTCAGAGAGTTAAACATTTTATGGGCTTAACTCTAGTAGGAGGTAAGGGACTTGGTGAACACCCAATCCATGAATAATATATAGTTGGACTAGCTGATGCCCATTCATCCCAACTAAAATTATGAATCAAAGGCCTATGTCAAAGGATAGAAAACTTGTAGAAGCAAAAGGAGAATCTTGAGACATAGGCTATATTATTAGTTCTAGAAGAGATGATAAAGATGTTTGAAGCATTTTTATATGACATGTTTAAATATTTGAAGGAAATAAAGATAAGGTAGAGTCCATTAGTTCACTAGGATGAAGTATCCAAGGGTTTATTAGCCTAATGGAAAAGTTTAAGAGATAAAATTGAAGGTTTTATTATCCTAATAGAAAAGTTTAAGACTATTATCATGGCCCATCTGAATTCAATTATGGAAATAATTGTGGAAAAAATCCAAACTCTGAGCGCATGGCTAAAACACTTAGAGAGGCTCCTAAGGGATGATTAAGAGTTGATATGTAGGATTGAACAACTTTTGGGTACCATTATTATTAATCCTACCACACTTATCTCCCTAGGCATCATTAGAGATGATGAGTATAAGCATAGGTTCACCCTAGTTATGTAAGAGGTAAGGAGAAAGGGTCAGGGCCAATCTAGGAATGATAACAATAGGGTCATGAGCATGATCCTAATTATAGAGTATAAAATTGTTGAGGTAGAAAGTATCAAAGAAGCAATGGCCAAGAATGATAGAGATTTTAATGACTTGGTAGACTAGGAGGATGAGTACCTCTTAGATCTATCTGTCAACTTGAATTTGGTCAATGAGTAGCATCACAAAGCCATGAAGATCTTTCAAGAGTAACAATAGATCTCTCTAACATAGGGCCCATCAGCTAACTAACAATATTCCACTTTTTAATATTCAAAAGTAGAATATTATTTTGTAAAGGCATGCATTAGTTTGTTAGCACATCGCCTATAGGTTAGTCCACTTTGGAAAGAGGAATGTATTTTATAAATTTGTCAAAATGATAGTTGTCCTTACCTTTATACATTTATAATCTCATGACTAACCGGTGTACAATCTTAGTCTCCTATAAAAGGTAGTATCACCATTTTATAAGGAGAGAGTTTTTAGATAAAAAACTATTTTATATACTCAAATCAATTAATACAAGCAAGGAATACTAAGAATTTTGTCCAATTTGTTTGTGTTTTTATATGGGTTCTCTATAATTTTATTTTTTTGATTTCTAAATTTGAAGGGTTTTCATTGATTATTGATATGTATACATGATTGAAGAGTTGTTAACTTATGCTTATGCTAGGTTAATTGAAATATATTAGGTTCATTTCATTTCTCTTGTTTCCCTTGTAGATGTGCTAATGTAATTTACTTGTGGAGTAATTATTTAAATTGAATCTTGTTTCTTATTTGCATTATCCTTTCCTTATAAAACTAACTAATACATGATGAGATCTATGATAAATATATTTCATGTCATGTATTGGTTTGAATGTATGTCTTGATGAAATCTAAACTTTATCATAATATTTGGACTAAATATCAAAACATCTTCTCTCTACTCTACCCTTCCTTTTGCTTTTTTTTTTACCAAATCACCCTAATTTAAGCTTCAATGTAAATCTTGATTTATATTAAGCTTTAGTTTAGAACTTGATCATAGATTCATTGATAATATCATAGATATCTTGTGTTTCACTAAGTTTGGCTATGGTGGCTCCCAACCACTAATCAATATAATTATTTTGGACCAATTTATTTCTCTACCCCTATTTCACCATGGGTAGCCAAATTACCATAACCTATTAATCATGCCTTGAATTCCATAGATTCTAAAATGAGAAGTGTTTTTTAGACACTAAGGGAACTGTGATACATTTAGAGGCATCAATATTCTACACTTGTAATAACTAATGAAAAAAAATACTTAATAGTTTTTTACCAAACATTAGAAGGAAAATCTTATCACACATTTGTTAGTTTTCCTGCTAAGGTTATTGACACTTAGAGAGATGTTGAATATTGGCTAGAGTTATCCTTTAGGAAAGTTAAATAAGATTTTAATTTAGTTAATAATCTTTTGATTTTTTCCATTGAACGAAGTTATAATACTTATAATTTCATTTATAGATTCACTAAGCTACGCCAAAAGATCCCACATGATCTTAGGCCTTCTAAAAAGTTATCTAGACTTTATTTTTGCAATGCTTTACCTTTAAAGTATAAAATGGATTTAGAAGATAAAAACATTAAAGAATATAGTGACACTTTAGGTTTTTGTATTGAATATGAAAATAATATTAAATTCATTGGTTTTAAAGATAGGTCTTCTAGAGATTTAAATTTATATAATTCAAAAATTTTAAATGCCATACAAAGTCTACGCAATGAGTTAATCCGTGTTAAAAGATAGATTAATGATAAATATTATTACTAAAATATAAATAGTAAAGAAGAAAAAAATGATGATATTGCCTATTAATAAAATATTTTTGAACTTGATTATAATCTAGATACATGTCTCACTATTCTTCAATTCAAGAAGTTTCTTCATGGGAAAGATGAAATATTAGAAGATATAGTGTATAACATAAACACTCTAGATGATCCATCAAAAAATGAGAATGTTTATGTTATAAATACTAGTAATAAGGATTATAATTCCCCTCAAAATAATATAACAACAAATGATAAACTTTCTTCTACTGATAAAGGAAAATCAGCTCAAAATAATGCTAATAATTTGAATGATAATACTGCACAAAACATTCCTTTCTCAAATGAATATAATAATAGTCAATATAAACATTATAAATATAATAATTTTAGACAAAATAATGATAAAAATTATAAAATAATTGATGATTTTTCAAAAATCAAATATAGTTTTTTTTTTACTACAGGCAGCTAGTCTTCTGGGACAGCTTGATAAGATTAATGAAGCGGTGAAAAATCCTAGAGTTAATGTAAGCACGTAAGAAGAAATAAATTATGAAACCATTTATACTCAAAAATTTGAAACTAATAATGATTAAATTTATCTTTTCTATGTCATAGTCAATATTTCTAAAAAATAATTTGTAATTGTATCTTAGATATGGGTGCCTCAAAGAATATCATGCCTAAATCCATTGCAAATCAATTAGGTATATCTTATGAAGAAGATAGTAGGAAGATTACTAGTTTTGATTCTATAAAAACTAATATTTGTGGTAAGTGTCATGATATAGTCATTAAAATTACACAAGATGAATGGACTAGATGTATGACTAATGTTCAAGTGTTGGATATACCTAGTAATTATGCAATATTGCTAGGAAGGGATTGGTCTAAAGCAACTAGAGATTTTTTGGAAAGGATATAACATAGGTTAATATAAATAATGAAATCACATTCATTAAAAGAGATTTTTTTTAAAAAACCAATTGAATCACTTTCTTCTTCAAATATTTCTTACATTGAAACTAGAATTGGAACTTATAAATTGGTGAATTTAGATGAACCAAAAAATCAACATGAAGAAATATTTGAAAAGAATATTTTATGGTCACTTTAGTTTGATGTAGTTTTATCTCAAAGTAATGGTGCTACAATTTTTATGATTTATTATATAGGTAAAATTTCTTGTTATTATTTCAAATTATCTCTTGAAAATACTAATAATATAGTAGAATTTGAAGCATTATGTTTGAGATTAGAAAAAGAAATAGAATTAAATATCAAACATTTGGAAGCCTTTGGAGATTTAGAGTTAGTTGTTAGAAAAGATAATTAAATTTATAAGACTAATCAAACTCATCTACACTATTACACATAAAAGGTTTTTTCATTACTTGAGCATTTTGAAGCATTTAACATTACTCATATTCTTAGAGAATTGAACATTAGAGATGATAAGTTTGTTGTTTATGCTTCCAATATAACTCTAAGTGAGATTAAACCTACCACATATTTTCATTTTCTAAAGTTTTTCATCTTAATTTTCCTAATTTTAATGATAGTTGGATTATTTTTAGTTGTGATGAAAATATAGATTCATTCATTAAAGGCAATTATTTTGATCATGATGATTATATGCTAAATTATCGAGATTATTTGTAATTAAGTACTAATAGATTGCTTACTAATTTAGTAAGTTTAGAATCTATGTTCTCCTAAAATGATCAACCTAAAATATCTAGAATGGAAGAACCATCAAGGAGAATCATATATGAAACTATTGACCAAATTTTAGCCCTTCAAGACAAAATTGGGTACCCCTATTTGAAAAAAATTATCTAAGTCTATATCTTTGGCCAAGTCCAGTACTTAGATTTTCTTCAGAAGAAGTGTTCTTTATAAAAGACCCAACACATGTACAAGTTTATTCCTTTTAGAAAGTTCATTTCTGGTCTTTGCTAAAAATTTGAATTTTTTTTTTATTTTTTTTGTAAGACTTTTTTGAATTCTTTCAGACTTTTTGTCTAAATCTTTTCCTTAAGTGTATTTCTTTTAAAATTTTCATTCTAAATAATTATTTTAAAAAAAAAATTGAGGTAATTTTTTTGAAGGGTATGTTACAACTTTTCTATAGGGTATGTTCCATTTTTCCAAAGGGTATCTTTTGTTAAGAAAAGGTCCACTTCAACTTTCCTGAAGGGTACTTTCCTTTTGGGAAAAGGCCCACATCATTTGCAACTTTCCTGAAGGGTATTTTCTTTGGAAAATAGATACTTGCAAATTTTTTGAAGGGTCACTTGCATTTTTTCTAAAAGGACAATTGCAACTTTTCCAAAGGACCTTTTAGGGCTAAGTGAACATTTCCAATTTTATCGAAGGGGTCATTTTCAAAAGGGCCAAAAGGAATTTTCTTAGAGAAATGGTCACTTAGAATCTTTCTGAAGGGACACATTCAATTTTTCCAAAGGGAACTTCAACTTTCTCAAAGGGTATTCTTTTACTTTGAAAATGTTGGTTTCAAAAATATAAAAGGACCATTTTAGAAGTTTTGAAAGTCCTTTTCAAAATATTTGAAGGAAGGAATTATTTCAGACATTTTGTCTGAAACAACTTTCTTGAAGGTCCATAACAATTTTTCTGAAGGGAAATTAAAAATAAAAGGCATCTTCAATCTTCTGAAAGGGTCATTCCAAGTGCTAAAAGGAAACTTGAATTTTTTTTGAAGGATCATCTTCAACCTTCTGAAGGGACATGTACAAACTATCAAAGGGTCATTCCAAAGTGAAAGGTCCACTTAAAAAAGGCAAAGGAAAAGAAATGAAACAAAGAACCCATATGAATTCCTTCAATAAAATTGAATACAAGAAAATGTTTGAATGAATAAAGGAGTGATGACCTATAAAACATCAATTTTAGACTATGGGAACTAGTTGTTGGAGTTTAAAAAGGAAGGCTTGGTAGAAAATTTAAAAACAAACATAGAAGTGACAAATGGTAGGATCCTGAGCATATGATGCATAGCAAGCAAAAATAAGAAGGTCAATAGTTCAATTTGTTTCACTATTACATAGCTCAACGAGCCAATAAATATCAAGTAACATCAAGACATATTTTTAACAAATGGACCCATTTATAGCAAAACACAGCTTAGAATATCTTGATTCCACTTGTGTAACCATAAGAAGAGCATCTTATAGAATGAAACATAACTATTTATATTCTCAAGTGGCCACATTTCCAAGTGATATTTGAACTCCCTTACTTGATTCCTTTATAAAAGTTTATATATATACATTCTTTCAACTCTTTTAAAGAGCCTCTACTAGTTATTAGAAAAACTCTGGCTAGATTTGTACTTGCAAAACTCTTAAATAAATATACAAGTTATTTCACCATTAACACATTATACTATTGCATATAGGTTTTAATCTTATTGATAATGACTAGTGAAAGAGTTACTTTTCTAGCATGTCAATCTATGGTCACTTACCAATGCAAAATGGATGTTGTTTTAGGTCTCTATTAGTATTCTTTACTAAGTGTATAAGAGTATTCAAGTGGTATATGTTTATTCCTTTGTGGAATCATTCATCACCCTCGTAAGTGTCAAGTACCTTCCTAAATCTAATTTACAAAATACTAATGCAGTAATGTCTTTTTGTTATGAGTTTATGTGAAACATACTTTTTTACCTTTAAGTAGTGGATTTTTAGTCAAATAGGAGGATAATACATATTGGTGCATCACGATTTTTTTCTTAGTTATTTTTCTTAGCCTTTTCATACATAATTAGTAGATTAGAGAGAGATTTAATGGTGTATCAAGGGGAGCTAGCCCCTAATATAGAGATTCATCTCAACAAAATTGTCACCCACAACAAGAGAGATGATTCCATTTTGCCTCTTAGATGAGAATAACTGAGAATCTCCTTAAGGGTGAAAATATAAGCATTAACAGTTTTTGGCATGCTTGATGGGACCTCTAAGTCCTATAAGATTGCTCAAGATTGGTACTAGTCTTAACATGGTTGTAGATAAATAAGCATATACATTCAATACCTAGTGACTCCATTGAAGAATTCAAGTCTTTGGTTGATGATCAGTCCTTATTTCTTTGCCAAAGGTGACCACTAGGTCTGTTGCTAAAGGTGTACCCTTAAAGTTTATGGAATTACCTCCATATTCCACCAAAATTTTTAGGTTTGTCGACACTCTTCCTTAAAAAAGAGGTTTTGTGTTCAAAAATTCCAAGTTTTTATTACATTCCACTCTAAAAATCCATAGTGATCATTCCAAAATGGCTAGAAGAGAACCTTTTGTACCTTTCACTGGGGCATCTCCCTTGTATCTTGCCCAATCTGATCAAAATTTAGGAGTTGCCCTCAAAAGTGTGCCATATTTTAGTGGAGATGGTATTATTACTTCCATTGAGAAAATTTATAATATAGATAACTTTTTTAATATCCACAATATCACCCAAGAAAATGTAGCAATTATGTTTTTAGCCTTGTCTTTTAAAGGAAAAGTTTTGGATTGGTATGGGACCCTACCTGTAAATTCTATGGCCCATGGGATGAATTGGGTACTCTATTGACTAATAGGTTTGGGGAAAAGAGTGATCACCTATCTTTATCTTATAAATTGACCATAATAAATATGGCACCACATGAATTCATGCAAGATTTTAATACTAGGTTCCAAAAAACTTGTGATAGAATTCCAATTCTTGTGAGGCCGACCACAAACTATGCATTTTTGTACTAATTGAAAGCATTGAATAGTGACATTACCATGATGATTAAATATATGGGTGGAAAAACATTCTGTTATACCTATGAAATATCCATAAATTTTTAGAATTTTCTTTTCTAGGTAGGAAAGATAGCTCCTAGACCTCCAATGCCACTATTCCCTGATTTGCATTCTCCTAGTCAAAGTGCATTGCCCACTTTAGCTCCTTTGTCTAGTTAATAAAAATATGCCATTTACCCTACCAATGAAATCCATGAAGTTAAAAATCTATTTCAAAGTGTTAAAAATTAATTGGTTGCTCTCGAAATGCAACAATCCTAAGGGTGCAAGCCATATAATCCTATAATCAGTTTGGACAAATAAACAAACCTCCTTTTCAAGGTAATGGACAAGGACAAGGACAAATCACCAATGTCAAGCCTTATCAAAGCTATAATCATAGTTCTCCCTCATCCTCTAAATTCCTTGTCTCCACTTAAAATAATTTGGTCCAATAATATCCCAACTATCCATCTTTTGAACATGGTCAAGAACAAGTTGCTTATGCCAATGAGATGCAAAATCAAGACATGACTACAAAAGGTGATCAAACATATCAAATTTAAAATTTTGAGATGATAATGCAAATAAAGATAGAGAATGGGTAGGTTTAGTCTAATTTCACTCTCATAAATCATTTTGAAGGTGATTTTTATGCTATTAATTATGTATGGAATACAAGCAATCAAAATACTGGTATTGCCTCCAATACTAGGTCCAAAAGGAGGGATATTGAGACTCAAGGAACCAATAAATGACCTATTTTGACCCATAAATCAGCTCAAATGGGAAGTGGACCTATTATACTCCTAAATCACAAGAAAATTAGAGGATCTCAAATTTTAGGCTAGCTACTACAACTCTACCTCTGCAAGCTACATCACAAAGTACCAATGTTCATAAAGAGAACCCCAAGATGAGTAGTCCTTCCATCAATGTGGTATAATAGATAAATAATCTCCATATGATCATCTCATTATAGGATTCCCTATAATTTATATGGTATAAATATATACTCTAAAAGTAATTGCATAGTTTGGGTAAACAAGCTATCCCATCTTGAAATGCAACATGGTTTTGGTTAATGAAACTCAATCTATAGACGGTCAAGTGAAGAAAGATGAGAAGACTCATAATTTTTACCTATCTCTAATTATTGGTGATTTCTTGATTCATAATTAAATTATATATTATGGAGTGATCACATCAGTTATTCCCAAATGTATAGCAGATAAGCTAGGGTTCAACTATGAGCCAATGACTAAAGGAGTTTTACAATTAGACGGATCACTAGCCAATACTTAAGGTATAATGAAAGTTTTGAATTTGATCATTCATGCTTGTTATACCTTTTCAATTCCTCATGATGTTGTGGTATAAAATTTACCTCCCTATTTTTCTCTTTTCTTGTCAAGATATTTTACATCCAAGATAGGTGTATATTTGGAAAGTAATTGGTCTTACATGGTGTTTAGAACAAAACATGGTACTAAAGTGAAGATTGGGTAATAAACTATCCATAGAGATCATTTGTAACAATACTCACCTAAGGTATCAAATTTTAAATATTCTATCATTGATGAAGAGGATTTTCACATTGACCAATCCCCATCATCTTCCTTTGAAGGAGTTTCTGATTTGTTCTTAGATGAGTGGGGAGATAACAACTATGGACATGATACTTATAATTTTATTGAATAAAATATTCTTGGAGTCTATTATATGCATTATAAATACTCTTTCATGCCTAAATTTATGAAATCAAGTGAGGATGTGAATAGCTTATGGCAGCTCTTCTTTGATGGGTTTAGAAGAAAAATTGGGGTAGGTGGTGGAGCTATGTTGGTTTCACCTTAAAAGGAAAGGTATTTTTAAACTTTAAAATTTTAGTTCTCTTGTACTTGTAATGTATAAAAATATGAGGCCCTCATTCATGGCCTGGAATGGGAAAAGAAAAGAGGTGTCAAATAATTGCAAGTGTTTGGTGATAGGTAACTTATCAATTAAGTTAGAAGGTATAATTTGACCAAGAATTCCTTTCTCAAGTCTGATAAGAATAAATATTGGGACATTTTAGAAGACTTCATGGCATTAAATATCACATCTATTTCAAGGGAAGATAATAATCATGTTGATAGGTTTGCATCTATTGGTTCTCAATTGATGTTTCAAAAGGCATAAGAGAAGACAAGAATCAACCTCATCTAAAGGTGATTATGAGACCTTCTATACTAGATAATGTCACCAATTGATAGGTATTTGATAGTGATAATAAAATATCACTATTCCTACAAGAAGAACCTAAGTTCTCTACCAAAAATAATTCTAAGTTACAACAACAATATGGAGGGCAAATTGTCCAACTAAAGTCTAATAAGCTTCCTAGAGGCCTAGTGACTCTTGAAAGCATATTAAATGAGGATGACCAAATCAATAAGGAGAAGGTAAGAATGTAAAACAAGAAAGATAAATATGAAAAGGTAGAGATCTTCAAAGATAAATTACTTGGACTTGGAAAGGTATACACTAGTCAAGAGAAGCATGATTTCATTGAACTATGCAAAGAGTTTAGTGATATTTTTTCATAGAAATATAATGACTTGAAGGGTTTTGATCTAAGCTTGGATAAACACACCTTAGATTTAGATGAAAATTCCAAACCCATCAAGAAAATACAAAGGCAAATCAATCCCACTATTGAACCACTCATGAATAAAGAAATCACTAAGTTGATTGAGTCTAGAATCATTTTTGCTATCAAGCATTCTTCTTAGTTGGCCAACTTAGTCTATGTTATAAAGAAGAATGGGGAGATCAAGTTCTATGTGGACTTCAGGGACTTGAATAGGGTGTCTTTGAGATATCATTATCCTCTCCCTTCTATGGATAAAATTCTATAGGTGGTGGTAGGCAGTGAGATGTTTTCTCTCCTAGATGGTTATTCTGGATAAAAACAAATTTTTATGAAAAAAATGACCAATACAAGACGGTTTTCACCACCAAATAGGGCAAATATGCCTATATTAAGATGAAATTTGTATTATAAAATTATAGATCTACTTTTAAACAACAATGGATATGGCTTTCCAAGGACTAATCAATGACATTGTATTGGTATATCTTTATGATGTAACAGTTTTTCCAAGGAAGCAAACGATCATTTCAATCACCTAAGATAGATTTTTGAGAGGTGTAGAGAGTTTGGGATCTATCTACACCTAAAAAAGAATGTGTTTTCTATTCATGAAGGCAATCTCTTAGGCCACATTGTTTCCAAGAAAGGCCTGTCTATTGATCTGACAAGGGTAAGTACCATATTGGCATTGTTTTTGCCTAAGCATAAGAAAGGTTTGAAAAGTTTATTTGGAAAGATAAATTTATTTAGGAGGTTTATTCCTAATTTTCCTTACCTATTCAATCCCTTTACCTCCATGCTAAGGAAGGATGAGATATTCACTTGGACAGGAATGAGGAAAGAAAGTTTTGAGAAGATCAAGTAAGCCATTGCCCAAACTTCTACCCTTGCAAGTCTAAACTTATCCAAGGAATTCAAATTGTACACTTTTAGGAATGAAGAGATAATATCTAAAATTCTTGCTCAAGTTAATGATGAAAATTTTGAACAACCTATTGCCTTTTTTAGTCAAGGTTTGGAAGGTTATGAGACAAGATACACATATGTTGAGAAACAAGTGCTTTTAATTATAAGGAGTTTGAAGAAGTTCAAGCATATGTTGTATAAAACCAAGATTAAATTTTTTATGCCTCATCCTAGTGTGAAATAATTTTTTTGAGTAGATATATGAATGAGAAAATGGCAGGTTAGATCACCAAAGTGATGGAGTATGATGTGGAGATCAAAAAAACCAAGCTAGTAAAGGGAAAAGGACTATGTGAGCATCTTGCTTCAGACTTGAAAGAGAAAAGGGAGGTTATTTTGGAACTCCATGATGACTTTATAATATCTTTACCTTCATCTATGTTAAGTTGGATATAAGACATGATGCATTTCCTTCAAACTGGTGAGTGTCCACCAAGTATTGATAGGGCTAAGAGAAGGTACTTTAGGTTGCAATCCATTCCTTATGTACTTATTAATGGAGTGATATTTAGAAAGTAATTTTTAGGTTTGATTTTGAGGTTTATTGATTTGGATCAGATTGATAAAGTGTTGCATGAGTTTCATGATGGACTAGCTAGTCGTCACTTTACTCCAAGAACCATAGCTGCTAAGATTATGAGAGTTGGTTAATTTTGGCCTAACTTATTTAAAGACACTCATGCTTGGGTAAGGAAATGAAAAAAGTGTGATATTTTTGATGGAAAACAAAATCTAACTACCTTACCTCTTCATCCAATCTAGTTTGATCAACCTTTTATGCAATGGGGTTTAGATTTCATAGGTCTAATCAATCCTCCTTCTAGTGCTAGTCACAAGTGGGTGTTGATAGCCACTGATTATTTTACAAGATAGTTAGAGGCTATAGATCTTAAGGAGGAAAATGAAAACTTAGTCTTGGACTTCTATGAAAGTATAGTAACTAGGTTTGGAGCTCCTTCAAAAATCATTTTAGATAATGCTTTAGCCTTCTTAGAAATAAAGACAAGTGAATAGGATTTGAAGAATGGCATATATCTTAGCACCTCCTCCGACTACTATCCCTAGGGGAATGGATTAGCTGAGTTAAAAAACAAGAACTTAATCAAGATCATAAAGAGGATAATGGAGGAGAATCAAAGGACTTGGTATACCAAGTTGAAGATAGCTCTTTGGTTAATAGAATCACCCCAAAGAGAGCAATTAGGAACTCGACATACACACTTGTGTATATAAGGGAAGTCAAAATTCCTATTTCACTTGAGTTACTAGATTTATACCTCACATATCAACTATAATTGATGGAGAATGAGATCATGGAATTTAGATTATGTGAGTTGATGGAGCTTGAGGAGACAAGAGATCAAGCTATGCACATCATGACTACTCACCAACAACAAACAAAGAAGTATTTTGACAAGAAGTCCATGCCAAGGAGTTTTATAAAAAGAGATATTATCCTAAAATGGGATGAAAATAGGGCCAAACCCAAAAGGCACATAATTTTTTATGCTTTGTAGAGTGGCCTCTATGTGATCATACAGTGTAAACAACACAATGCTTTCCAACTCTCAAATTTAGATGGAGAGGAGCTACTTATCATAGTCAATGGGATACATCTAAATCATTATTACTAAAGTTCTCTTTTTCTTTTGTACATAGTTTCCTATTTTCCTTGTGTTCCCTAAGTGCTTATGCATATGTGTGAGTTTGTCCTTGTCCTTTTTTATTTTGCTTGGTCTTGTTGTTATTGTGTGGTGTGTTTCCTTGTGTTTTGTTTTGGCATAATCCTTGTTAGTCATCATCAAGAATCCATTGAATCTATTGGCCTTAATTTGGATAAGGCTACTAGTCCAGTTAGTATAGTAGGCATACTAACCCTATGAGTCACCATTTTGTTGACTAAATTTTGGCCCTTTAGGATAAAAATGGGCACCCCTATTTGTAAAAACTCAACTAAGTATATATCTTTGGCCAAGTCTAATACTTATCTTTTATTTATAAGAAGTGTTTTTTGTCAAACCCCCAATAAATGTATAAGTCTATTCCTTTCAAAAAGTTCATTTTTGGTCTTTGCTAAGCCTTTTCCTAATTTTTTTAGGATTTTTTTACAAGCTTTTGTCTAATTATTTTAGAATTTTTGTCTGAGGTTTTTACTTAAGTGTATTTCTTTTGAACTTTTCATTAGGTGGAATTCTTTCAAAAAAATTATCTGAGGCAATTTTTCTGAAGGGTATGTTACAACTTTTCTAAAGGGTATGTTCCATTTTTTTGAAGGGTATATTTTATCAAGAAAAGGTCAATCTCAATTTTTCCAAAGGATCATTTGATACTTTATTGAAGGGTATTTTCTTTGGAAAGTGGACACTTATAAATTTTTTGAAGGGTCACTTGCATTTTTTCTAAAAGAAGACTGGAAATTTTTTTGAAGGACTTTTTAGGGCTAAGTGGACACTTCTAATTTTCTTGAAGGGGTCATTATTGAAAGGGCTGAAAGGAATTTTCTTGAAGAAATGGTCACTTATAATCTCTCTAAAGGGACACTTTCAATTTTTCTAAAGGGAACTTTAAATTTCCTAAAGGGTATTCTTTTCCTTCAAAAAATTCAATTTCAAAAATATTGAAGGACCATTTCAAAACTTTCAAAAGTCCTTTTCAAAAACTCTGAAGGAAGGAACTGTTTTTGACATTTTGTTTGAAATAACTTTCTCGAAGGTCTAGAATAGTTTTTTCAAAGGGAAATTAAAAAGAAAAGGGCATCTTCAATCTTCTAAAAGGGTCATTCCAAGAGCTGAAAGGATACTTGAAACTTTTCGAAAGGATCATCTTCAACCTTTCTAAGGGACATTTACAAACTTCTGAAGGGTCATTCCAAAGCCGAAGGTCCACTTAAAAAAGTTGAAGGAAAAAAATTAAAAAAGAGAGCGTAAATGAATTCCTTTAGGAAAAGTGACCATGGGAAAATGTTTGAATGAATAAAGAAGGAGTGACAACCTATAAAACATTAATTTTAGACTATGGAAACTAGTTTTTAGAGTTTAAAAAGGAAGGCTAGATGGAAACTTGAAAAATAAACATGAAAGTGACAAATGGTAAGATCCTAAGCATCTGATGTATTGCAAGTGAAAATATGTAGGTTTATGGTTCAAGTTGTTCCATTTTTACACAGCTCAATGAGCTAGTAAAGATCAACTATCATCAAAATGAATTTCTAATAGATGGACCCATTTACAGTAAAACATAGTTTAGAATATATTGATTCTACTAGTGTAACCACAAAGAGAGCATCTTATAGAATGAAACATAAATATTTATATTATCAAGTGGACATATGTCCAAGTGATATTATAACTCCCATACTTGATTCGTTTCTAAATATATATATATATATATATGCATTCTTTCAACTATTTTAAGGATCCTCTACTAGTTATTGGAAAAAATCTAGCCAAATTTGTACTTTCAAAAATCTTGAAGAAATATATACGTGAGTTTGTCATTCACATATTGTACTATTGAGTATAGGTTTTGATCTTGTTGATAATGACTAGTGAAAGAGTTACTTTTATATCATGTCAATCAATGGTCACTTAACAATGTGCAAAAGGGTTATTGTTTCAAGTTTTAGTTAGTATTTTTTACTAAGTGTATGAGAGTCTTAGAATTGGTCTATGTCTATTCTCTTCATGGAATCATTCATCACCCTCCTAAGTGTCAAGTACCTTCCTAAATCTAACTTACAAAATACTGATGTAGCAATGTCTTTTTGTTGTGAGTTTGTGTGAAACATCCTTTTTTACCTTTAAGTAGTGGATTTTTAGTCAAATAGGAGGATAATACATATTGGTGCATCACCTTTTTTTTCTTAACCCTTTTCATACATAATTGGTAGATTAGAGAGATATTTAAAGGTGCATCAAGGGGAGCTATCCCCTAATCTAGATATTCATCTCAATAAAATTATCACCCATAGTAAGAGAGATGATTCCATTTTGCCACTTGGATGATAAAAATTGAGCATCTCCTCAAGGTTGAAAATCCAAGCATCAAAATAAACCATTCCTATCAATTTAGGTACTGAAAAGGATCTAAAATATGTTTATTTTATTAATTCAAGTGATTATTAGTGAGAAGGTTAAATTCATTAAATTGTTTAAAGATTTCATTAACATTTTTTCTTGGTCATAGAATGATATTAAAGGGTATGATACTAAAATTATTAGACATAATATACCTATTAAGCCTAGTATCAAACCTATTAGATAGAAAATATGAAGAATCAATGCATTGTTAGAAGATACCATTAAGAAAGAGATAGATAAGATTATTGATACTAGTGTCATTTTTTTTATAACATATTCAGAATGGGTAGGTAATCCAGTTCTAGTTAGAAATAAAAATAATGACATTAGGTTATGTGTTAATTTTAGAGATCTAAATAAAGCTAGTGTTAAAGATGATTTTTCTCTACCAAGCATAGATCAAATTTTGTAGTAGGTTGCAATATCTGAAATGATATCTTTACTAGATGAATTTTCAGGTTATAATCATATTTTTATAAATTCTAAAGATAGGCATAAAACTACTTTTACCACTCGTAGAGGTACTTTTGCTTATAATAGAATGCCTTTTAGATTGATGAATGTAGGAGCTAGCTTTTAGAGAGCTATGCATGTATCTTTTGATGATTTGATAGGCATTGTTATTCAAGTTTATTTAGATGATCTTACCATGCATTCTAAAAATATAAAAAAACATTTAGATCATCTTCATGAAGTATTCACAAGATGTAGAAAATTTGGAATTTATTTAAATCCAAAGAAATTAGTTTTTAGTGTAACTGAAGGTAAGTTGTTAGGACACATAATTTCAAAATATGGTATTTCAATTGACCCTAAAAGTGTTCAAGCTATTAAATAACTACCTCCTCCCAAGGATCAATCAAGTTTGAGGTTTTTCTTTAGTAATATAAACTTTGTTAGAAATTTTATTTCAGATTTTTCTGACTAATCTAATCTTTTACAACTTTTACTTAAGAAAGATAAAATATATATTTGGGATGAGAATGTTGAATTAGCTTTTAATTCTATTAAAAATTCCATTTCAAGTGTTCATTTTCTTGATAAACATGATTTTAAAAAAAAAATTATTGTCTATGTTAATACTAATGAAAAAGTTATAGATGCAACAACTCAAGAATTTGAAAATAATGGGGAAAAAACAAATTGATTATATGAGTCATGTTTTAAAAGATGCAGAAACTAAGTACCTCCTTATTAACAAATTTATTTTCTCACTAGTTTCCTCTTTGACTAAATTTTGATATTTATTGATGGGAAATAAATTTTTTATATAGCTTAATGTACCTATATTGTCTTATCTTTTAAAATAGCCAACTATTTAGGGAAGGCATGCTAAGTGGATTTTACTCATTCAAGAATTTAATCTTGAATTTGAAACTTCTAAAAATATTAAAGGTAATGAATTAACGAAACACTTAGTTGAAAATAATGCCTCATATATTAATGTCTTAGTTTGATTAATTGATGAAAACTTAAATGCAAAACCACATTTAAATTCCATGAATGTTTCTAAATTTTATAAAAATTTTAAGTTTGTTCTTGAAATGAATGAATGGGAAAGTTTATTAGATGAAGACAATTGGTACCATGACTTAGTTTTTTTTTTTTAAAATCAGTCTTATCCTAATAATGTAGATAAAAATCAAAGATGTTCATTAAGACTAAAATCATTGAATTTTTTTTGTTAAAAAAAATTCTATTTTATAATAATAGATATGGATTTTTGTTGAGATGTCTTATGTATAATCAAACTCAGACGGTTCTTAGGGGATATCATGAAAAAATTTGTGGTGGACATTATGCTAAAAAAATAACTATTTATAATATTTTGAGAGTAGGTTATTATTGGCCTACTTTGTTTCATGATACTTATAAATTAGTTCATTATTGTATGCCTTATCAATTATTTGTTGGAAGAGATAAACTACTTGCAATGCCTTTGAATCATGTTATTCATGAAAAACCTTTTACAAAATGGGGCATTAACTTTATTTTAGTTATTCACCCACCTTCATTTATATGTCAGATATATTTTGATAGCCATAGATTATTTCACTAAGTGGCTTGAAGCTAAAACACTACAAAGTTCATTAGCAAGTGAAGTGATTTATTTCCTAGAAAATTATATTTTATCTATATTTGGAGTTCCATATGAGTTTATTTTAGATAATGGAGCTCAATTTGTGTCAAATGAATTCTTATAATTCTTAGGAAAATAATCCATTATTTCTATTCATTCATCTAATTTCTATCCATAAAGCAATGGGCAAGCTGAGTCCACAAATAAAATTCTAATCTCTATTATGAAGAAACTAGTTTGTGAAAACAAAAGAACTTGACATATCAAAATTTATGAAGCTTTGTGGGCTAATAAAACTATCATTAAAGTAGAAATGAGTTATTCACCTTTTATGTTAGCATATGGGTTTGATTAGCTAGGACTATTATACAATATGTAACTGAATATATGAACATAATTGAACAAATATTATATGATTTAGTATCTCTTGATGAATCCAAAGTGACAACATTGTAGAAATTAGAATGAGATAAATAAAATTTAAAGATGTTTTTCAATAAAAAGGTTTCTAACAAAAAATTTAATGTTGGTGATTTAGTCTTATATTGGGATAAAGCCCATGAGGATCCTAGAAAACATCATAAGTTTGACTCATTATGGCTTGGACCTTACTGAATTGTCACAGTTCATGGAAACAATGCATTTCATCTTAAAGATCTTAAATGAAATTGGCTATGTTAGTTAATGACAATCACTTGAAATTATTCCATGATTATTTACCTTCCAGTTCATTCTTTTGTTTTATTTTCTATTTTCTTTTTGGCTTGTTTTATTTTTTGCTTCCTTTGGGTTTGTTGTCTTATTCTTTCATTTTTGCCTTGTTGTTCCTTTTTGTTTTGTAATCTATTCTGATGTACTTTTCTTATAAAATGATCTATGAAAATTTGTAAATGGATAAATATCACATTGTGATGGAAGAATATAAGGAAGATGCAAATTTCTTATAAGTATCATTCATTCTTAGAAGTTACTCTTACAAGTTTAGTTTTTGTATTAAATGAATAATATGTGTTGAGTTGTATTTAGTTGTTATAATACTAATTCATTTTCATATTTTTTAATTAAGGAATTTTTATTTGATTTTTATCCATCCCAAACTTACCTATTATTCAATTCCCATTCTTTGTGCCATGCTAGTTGAATAATCGATCCATTAGCTACTTGACAAATGATTTTCCTGGATCACACTCTCAAGAGAATTTTGTTTTATAATAAGTAATTTGTTGCTACTAAATTTTATTACACAAAGTTGACTATCAAGGTTGATAGTGTTATGCCTATTTTATACACCCCCTAAATTTTTGAAAAATCAATACTTGCACCATTGAGATGGCCCTATCATGAAATCTAATACTATGTTAGGGATCTAGTTGATTAATTGTATATTTAGATACATATTTTTTATGATGAAATAATAATTATTAGTTGATGAATTAATATTTATGTTTCTAAATGGTTTCAAAAAGTATGGTGGATTAATTAATTAAGTGTGTGTGTGTGTGTGTGTGTGTGTGTGTGTGTGTGTGTGTGTGTGTGTGTGTGTGTGTGTGTGTGTGTGTGTGTGTGTGTGTGTGTGTGTGTGTGTGTGTGTGTGTGTATTTGAATGTGATCAGTTATTTTGATTTTCATTACATTTTAGTTTTAAGATAGTTTCAATTGAAAAATAATCTTTTAGTTTTTATAGTTTAAATAGAGTATGATGACTCTCTAATTTTCATAAATGATTTGATTACTAGTTTAAAATATATAATGGTGATAGATGAATGATTATTGTATTTTGAAAGTGTTATATTTGAAAATCAATACATTTCATTATATATACTATTATGAAGGCACAAATAAGATTAAAGGCTCAATTTTGCTAATTATGATATGATGGACAATTGATTATTGATGTGTTTAAGATGATTTGGTATTGTTGTCAAAAAACTTTAGGTACATATTGCTTAGTTTATGGTTTAATTCTTTTGTCCAATGATGCATATCTTCATCATTATTCTATGTTTCATAAGTTCTAAAGTCATATTTGATATTCTAAGTTAAGCCATTTTCATTTTCAAGATCCTAGCTATTATTCAAAAAAGAAATTACAAATTTTTGAACTATGGAGGGTATTCTATTGTCCATATGGTCATAGTGATTCATGTGATGAAAAGGGTTAAGAACTTAGACTTTTTTCATAAAACAATTTTGATGGCATAAGGTGTTCTTTGAAATCCTCACAAATTTTTTTCAAAGACTTAAGAATTTATAAATAGTTAAAAAGACTTATCACATGGATTTAATGTCCTTTAAGTCACAACCCTAGGGAATTGACATTTGTTAAGGTTTATGGGTCCATCATGGAATATGTTTGTTCTTCTATGTATAAGTTATGTTTTCAAAGGACCTTTAATTTGAATATAAATCATTTTCATTGACTCAATGGTATGTTGAGATAGTGTTTGGTTGGAATTTGATCCATTATGGTAAGGTTGGCATAAACATTTAATTCTTAGCATATCTCTGATGCTTCAAGATTGCCATGAAAATTTATAAGCAATAGAATTTAATGTGATTTATGACTACTTCAATTTGTGGAGGGTGGTTAAGTTTTAGCATGAAAGTTTAGTTATAGCTAGTTTTTTCAATGCCAATAAATAAAATAGCAAGGTTCTTAAGTACAATTTTAGTAAATTCTAACCAATGAGATTAGAACACCTCACTTAGTTGGTTACAGTGAGGAGGTGGTGGATATAAGTATTTAGTTTCTCAGTTTTTGTTCCTTTTTTGTAACCCTAGCCATAAAAGTGAAGCTCTAGCCAATTGGGTTTTGAGTTATAGAGGAAATTTTTAGTAAAGGATATTAGGAAGAAGGTCTTAAGGCATAGATACAGGTATGTTTCAAATAGTTTATATAGATTTGGAAGGTTTGTGGTGATTTTAAAAAAAATTGTACTATTGTGAAAGAAATTATTTCCTTAGTTGTATGAATGGAGTATTTTAGTTTGCATGGGATTTCATAAAACTCCAAGTTATTATTTTGAATTGATTTATGATAAAATGTGGACTTTGGATTGAGGAAATTTTGTAAATCTAATTGCATGAATTAACTTCAAAAGTTATTGATGAATTTATTAGGTGTGTTTAATTAATTTGTTATCTGAATATTAGAAATATTATCGGTTATGCATAAGTTTGGAAATAATTTTGGGAAGAATGAAGGTCCAAATTTTCTCCATTTTAGTTGAGATTTTTGTGATACTTGAAATTTTCATGAAAGGGTTCTATGTGTTATTTATTTGATGCATGGTGTCACAGTTTTTCTTGTGCATCAATATTTTGGAAGATAATAGGTGCTCAACATGTAAAATAAACATTTTGTCTTGATTTGTTATATGTATTTAAAAGAATATGTTGAAATTTTGGGTGCATGATATGAATGGATCTCAGGCATTTTTGTTTAATGAACTTTGAAAAATGATTATGGTGCATGAAAATCCTTTTCTTTTAATCTTGGTGAGATTATTCACATGCATAATTTGGAATCAGTTCGATAGATGGTTTTTGTGGGTTTTCATTATATGAGTTGACAATTTGTTTTTGGCATGCATAGGTACATTTTAAGGGGTTTATGTTAGTGTTTTATTTAAACTAGTCAAAATCTAAAATCCTATGGATATTTTATATCAAAATTTGAGTTTTATTTTTCTATTTTGTTTAAGATAAGGGCTTTGTCAAGATTTTTGAAAAGGGTAGTCTAGAGAAATTATGAGAATCATATTTTCAATAGTATGACTACATTCTATTTATATGATATATATACTTTGAATTTGAGTTTTAGAGAGAAAGTTACATGAAAAAATTAACCAATATCAATATTATTTAATTGAAAATAAGATGAAGGTAAGCATCAGTACTAAAATGTTGATGATTTTGCTTAAGAAATTATGGTGCATACATATATCAGAGTCATTGAGGTTGGAAGAATTCATTTTAGTTTGGTTATTTATTAAAAATAAGGTGTATCAAAGTATCTCAAAAAAATATAAGGTTATTAGTTGATAGTTTTAAGGATATAAATTACTTTTATATAAAGGAAATTTGAATGGATTATATAGTCAGTTGTTTTGAAAATGATAGTTTGACAAATTTTAATAATACATAGACAGATAGTTTTGAATATTTCATTTGTAAATTTTTAGTTGAGATGATAGATACAATGAGGTTTTTATTATATTTGTATCTCAACATCAAAATTTGTGGATTTGTTTTGAAAATGGATATCAAAATAATAATTTTTTGATGAAATTACTTACTTGTCAGACTGGATATTTATATGAATTTTAGGTTTTGAAGCAAATAATATCAATTTCAGATTTTAGTTGATTTTTTCACCTTGAAAATATCCTATTGGGATTTTATATCTTCATTTTTGAATGCTAAGATTTTAGTTGAATAAATGAAGATAAGAAATTCATGGAGTTATCAAGAATTTTTTTGAAGTAAACAGTTGGTTTTAGATATCATTTGATGTTTTCATTTGAAATTAATGTTCTATAAATTTTTATTCAAGTCATTTGTTGATGAATTTGTGGGATATTTTGATATACATTTGGTTTACATTTATAATTTCAATGAATTATTCTATAATGAAATTATAACATTGTGATATTGGTTGCAACCTTAGTTGATTTTTGATATAGCTAGATGATGTTCAGTTCAATTATATTAATTTGTTGAGACATGATAGTATATGAGGTATCCAGTTTGCTTATTATTAGTAGTTTTTTGATTCTCAATTTAGATTTGTTATATTCTAGATTATACATAATGTCAGGGTGGGACCAACCTAGTTCAGCTAGAAGTAATGATAATAAGGGATGGGGACATAGTTTTGGTAGTGATGCTAATTAGTTCAACCCCACTAGATATTACCCTAGAGGTGGTTTTTGTGTGAGGAATTTTGGTCATAGATTCTATAAGAGAACAATAATGTGTATACATTTTTACACATTAGATCTTGGATTTTGGGATATCTTAACAATTTGCCTGCTAACCTAGC